>CM061140.1:67507764-67750826 GCA_030789695.1 Scilla litardierei
GAAAATATGAATTTTTATTTAATAATATAATTTTATATTCTACGTTTTTCTTCTCTTAATTTTTCACATGAATATTGCGATCTACGAGTTCCAGTGGACATTTTTACTGATTTTTGTTAGCTTGGGGTTATTTTTCTTCATTTTTGGAAGATATGGATCAATTTATTAAATGATATGATCGTCTTAATGTTGTCATCTCTTATTTTTCAGTTGAATATGGCATTCTCATCGTTCCAAGGAGATTTTTCCGGGTTATTTTGACCCAGAGGCTATTTCGACATTTTCTGGAAGATATGTGTCTTTTATTAAATAATATGATTTTTGGCCAAATTTATCTTCTCATATTTTTTTAGATGCAGATGGTGATCTCTCAATTCCAACGGATATTTTTGCAGATTTTTATAAGCTCCAGGCTATTTTATAGGTTTTCGGTAAGATATATATCTTTAGAATAAATGAAATGATTTTTATAGCCTAATTTTATCTTCTCTTATTTTTCAGTTGAAGATGGCGATCTCTCGGTTCTAACAGACATTTTTACGGATTTTTCTGAGCTCGGGGATATTTTCTACAATTTATTGAAGATATGGCTCTTTTATTATACGATATGATTTTTGGAGACTAATTTTGTCTTCTCTAATTTTTCAATTGAAGAAGGCGATATCCCGCTTCCAACGGACATTTTTGCAGATATTTCTGGGCTTGGTCCTATTTTACTACATTTTCGGGAAGTTATGGATCTTTTTTTTAAATTATATGAATTTTTGGCTTAAGTTTGTCTTCTCTTTTTTCAGTTGAAGATGGCGATCTCCCATTTCCAACGAACATTTGTGCAGATTTTCTTAGCTTCTGGCTATTTTTTAAATTTCCTAGATGATATGGATTTTTATAATAAATATATAATTTTATAGACTAAGTTTGTCTTCTTTTATTTTTCAGTTGAACATTGCAATTTCCCCGTTCTAATGGACATTTTTGCCACTTTTTCTAAGCTCGGTGCTATTTTTTACATTTTCGGGAACTTATAGATTTTTTAATTAAATGATATGATTTTTTGGCCAAATCTTGTCTTATATTAGTTGATGGCGATTGCCTAGCTACAATGAACATTTTGCAGATTTTTCTGAGCACCGGGCTATTTTCTAAATTTTCTGTAATATATGAATATTTATATTAAATGAGAAGATTTTTATAGCCTAATTTTTTCTTCTCTGATTTTTTAGTTGAAGATGTCGATCTCCCAGTTCCAACAGCCATTTTTTGGATTTTTCTAAACTCGGAACTATTTTCTACAGTTTAATGAAGATATGGATTTTTTGTTAAATGATATGATATTCATCGACTAAGTTTGTCTACTATTATTTTTCCATTGAATATGTCGATCGCCCTGTTCCAACGGAAATGTTTACGAAATTTTCTAAGCACCGGGCTATTTTCTACATTTTCTGTAGGATATTGATCTTTATATTAAATGATATGATTTTTATGGCCTAATTTTGTCTTCTCTTATTTTTTTTAGAAGAATATAGTGATCTCCCGGTTCCAACGGACATTTTTTGCGGATTTTTCTGAGCTCTGAGCTATTTTCTACATTTTCTGCAAGATTTGGATCTTTATATTAAATGATATGATTTTAAGGCCTAATTTTGTCTTCTCTTATTTTTTTTCAGTTGAAGACGGCGATCTCCCGTTTTCGACGGAATTTTTTGCGTATTTTTCTAAGCGCGGGGCTAGTTTCTATATTTTCAGGAAGATAAGTATCTTTATATTAATTGATATGATTTTGTTACCTGATTTTGTCATCTCTTATTTTTAATGTGATGATGACTATCTTTTTATTAAATGATATGATTTTTTTGTCTTATTTTGTCTTCTCTTATATCTCGGTTGAAGATGGCGATCTCCTGGTTCCAAAGGAAATTTTTGCGGATTTTTCTGAGCTTTGATCTATTTTCACATTTTCTGGAAGTTAATGATCCTTTTCTGGAAGTAAATGATATCAGAGAAGATAAAATTAGGCCAAAATGTCCGTTGAAACCGAAAAATCATCATCTTTAATTGCAATATAATAGAAGACAATATTCGGAACCGGGAAATCACCATCTTCGTCTATAAAAATGTCTGTTGTATTTGGGATATTGCCATCTTCAACTGATAATATTTATATATATCATTTTCTGAGCTTGGTGTTATTTTCTACATTTTTTGAAAGATACGGATCTTTTTATTAATTGATATGTTTTTAGAGCCTAAATTTGTCTTCTCTTATTTTATCGTTGAAGATGGCGATCTTTTTATTAAATGATATGATTTTTTGGCCTACTTTTTTCTTCTCTTTTTTTCAGTTTAAGATGACGATCTCCCGGTTCCAATATTCATTTTTATGGATGTTTCTAAGCTTCGGGCTATTTTCCACTTTTTTGACGATATGCATCATATTCTTAAATAATATGATATTTTGGCCTAATTTTGTCTTCTCTTATTTTTTTTATTTGAAGATAGCGATCTCCCGGTTCCAATGGATATTTTTGCGGATTTTTCTGAGCTCGGAGTTATTTTGTACACTTTCTGGAAGATAAGCATCTTTATATTAAATGATACGATTTTTATCGCCCAATTTTGTATTCTCATATTTTTCAGTTGAAGATGGTGAACTCCCAGTTCCAACGGACATTTTGGTGGATTTTTCTAAGCTTTGGGCTATTTTCTACATTTTATTAAAGATATGGATCTCTTTATTAAATGCCAAGAGTCATGTAGCATAATTTTATCTTCTCATATTTTTTTTATTTGAATATGGCAATCTCCCAATTGCAACAGACATTTTTGCGGATTTTTCTTAGCTTGGGGCTTTTTTTACTTTTTGTGTAAGATATGAATGATATGATTTTTTGGCCTAATGTTGTCTTCTCTTTTTTTTAGTTGAATAATGCGATCTTCCAGTTCCAACGGAAAATTATGCGGATTTTTCGGAGCTTGGTGTTATTTTCAATATTTTATGGCTGATATGTATATTTTTATTAAATGATATCATT
Source organism: Scilla litardierei (assembly GCA_030789695.1). Classification (NCBI taxonomy): domain Eukaryota; kingdom Viridiplantae; phylum Streptophyta; class Magnoliopsida; order Asparagales; family Asparagaceae; genus Scilla; species Scilla litardierei. The sequence continues at coordinate 67,510,800 of CM061140.1, forward strand.
TTGGCCTAATTTTGTCTTCTTCTATTTTTCAGCTGCATATGGCGATCTCACGGTTTCAACGGACAATTTTCAGATTTTTCTGAGCTCCGAGCTATTTTCTACATTTTCTAAACGATATGAACTTTTATATTAAATGATTTGATTTTTCTAACCTAATTTAATCTTCTCTTATTATTCAGTTGAAGATGGCGATCTCCTGGTTCCAACAGATATTTTTTTCGTTTTTTCTGAGCTCGGGGCTATTTTTCTACATTTTCAGGAAGTTATGGATCTTTTCATTAAATAATATGATTTTTTGACCAAATTTTTCTTCTCTTATTTTTTTCATTTAAAGATGGCGATATGATGGTTTCAACGAATATTTTTGCGAATTTTTTAGCTCCGGGTTATTTTCAAAAAATTTGAGAAGTTATGGATCTTTTTATTAAATGATATGATTATTATAGACTAATTTTGTTTTCTCTTATTTTTCACTTAAAGTTGGCGATCTCGCGGTTCGAACGGACATTTTTGCATTTTTTTGAGCTCGGTGCTATTTTCTACATTTTTGATAGATATAGATCTTTTTATTAATTAATTTGATTTTTATAGTCTATGTTTGTAATCTCTTATTTTTTTAGTTGAAGATGACGGTCTCCCAGTTTCACCGGACATTTTCGCAGATTTTTCTTAGCTTGAGACAATTTTTGTACATTTTCTGGAGAATATGTCTCTTTTTATGAAATGATATGATTTTTTGGCATAATTTTGTCTTCTCTTTTTTAATTTGAAGATGGCGATCTGCCGGTTCCAATGGACATTTGTGTAAATTGTTTTTGAGCTTCGGGATATTTACTATATTTTTTATATAATATGTATTTTTATATTATGATTTGATTTTTAGAACCTAATGTTGTCTCTCTTATTTTTCAGTTGAAGATGGTAATCTCCTGTTCCAAGGGATATTTTGCGGATTTTTCTGAGCTCGGGGCTATTTTTCTACATTTTCGAGAAGTTATGGATCTTTTTATTAAAAGATATAATGTTTGCCTAATTTTGTCTTCTTTTATTTTTCAGTTGAAGATAGCGATCTCCTGTTTCTAACGGACATTTTGCGTATTATTCTGACCTGGGATTATTTTCTAAATTTTCTAAAACTTCCCTTATTTTTCATTTGAAGATGGCGATCTCCATGTTCCAACGGACATTTTTGTGGATTTTTATATGCTCGGTGCTGTTTTCTACATTTTTATAATGATATGATTTTCATAGCCTATGTTTGCCTTCTCTTATTTCTTTCCGTTTTCGGTTGAAGATGTCGATCTCCCGGTTCCAGTGGACATTTTTGCGGATTTTTCTTAGCTTGAGTCTGTTTTTCTACATTTTCTGAAAGATATTGATCTTTAATGAATTGATATGATTTTATTGTCTAATTTTGGCTTCTCTATTTTTCAGATGACGATGACGTTCTCCCGGTTCCAATGCACATTTTTGCGGATTTCTCTGAGCTTCGGGCTATTTTCTACATTTTCTGTTAGGTATGAATCTTATATTAAATGATATGGTTTTTATAGCCTAATTTTTTCTGCTCTTATTTTTCAGTGGAAGATGGCGATCTTCCTGTTCCAACGGACATTTTTGCTGATTTTTGAGCTTGGTGCTATATTCTACATTTTATTGAAAATATAGAACTTTTTATTAAATGATATTATTTAAATAGCCTATATTTGTCTTCTTTTATTTTTTCGGTTGAAGATGGCGATCTCTCGGTAACAACAGAAATTTTTGCGGATTTTTTTGAGCTTCGGGCTATTTTCAACATATTCCAGAAGATATGCTTCTTTATATTAAGTGGTATGATTTTTATGGTCTAATTTTGTCTTTTTTTATTTTTCAGTTGAAGATGGCGATCTTCCGGTTCTAACAAAATTTTTGAGTATTATTATGACCTCGAAGCTATTTTCTAAATTTTCTGGAATATGTGTATCTTTTTAATGATATGATTTTTGGCATAATTTTGTCTTCTCTTATTTTTCAGCTGAAGATGGCGATCGTCCGGTTCCAACGGACAGTTTTGCATATTTTTATGAGCTCGGAGCTATTTTCTAAATATTATGAAAGATAAGGATCTATTTATTAAATAATATGATTTTTATAGCCTACATTTGTCTTCTCTTATTTTTTAAGTTGAAGATGATGATCTACCCATTCCAAAGACATTTTTGCAGATTTCTCTTAGTTTGGGACTATTTTTCGACCTTTTATGGAAGATATGAATATTTTAATTAAATGATATGATTTTTTGGCCCAATTTTGTCTTCACTTTTTCAGTTGAAGATGGCGATCGCTCGGTTCTAATTTACTTTTGTGCGGTTTTTGTGTGTACTGAGCTATTTTCTACATTATCTATAAGATATGGATATTTGTATTAAATGATATGATTTTATACCAAAATTTTGTCTTCTATTATTTTTCAGCTGAAGATGGCGATCTCCAGGTCCCAACGAACAGCTTTGCAGATTTTTCTGAGCTCAGGGTTATTTTTCTACATTTTTGGAAAGTTAAGGATCTTTTTATTAAATGCTATGATTTTTTGGCCAAATTTGCTCTTCTCTTATTTTTCACTTAAAGATGGCGATCTCTCGGTTTCAACAGACATTTTCTCGGATTATTTTGAACTCAGAGCTATTTTCTAAATTTTCTGGAAGATATGGATCATTTTATTAAATGATTTGATTTTGGCTTAATTTTGTCTTCTCTTATTTTTCAGTTGAAGATGGCGATCTCCCAGTTCCGACTGATCTTTTTTGCGGATTTTTCTGCTATTTTCTACACTTTATGGAAGATATGTATCTTTTTATTAAATGAGATGCTTTTTATTGCCTACATTTTTCTTCTCTTATGTTTTCAGGTGAAGATGGCGATCTACCGTTTCCAGTGGACATTTTTGTGGATTTTCTTTGCTTGGGACTATTTTCTAAATTTTCTAGAAGATATGAATCTTTTGTTAAATGCCATGATTTTTTGGCCTCACTTTGTCTTCTCTTATTTTTCAGTTGATATTCGATCTCCTGGCTTTAATGGACATTTGTATGGATTTTTTTGAATTCGGTGCTAATTTCTACTATTTATGGCAGATATGTATCTTTTTATTAAATGATATGATTTTTAACCTAATTTTGTCTTCTTTTATTTTTTAGCTGTAGATGTCGATCTCCCTGTTCCAACTGACATTTTTTCAGATTATTCTGAGCGTCGAGCTATTTTTCTACATTTTCTGTACAATATTGTTGAGTATTGGACTTCTCCCTACTTGGTGTTAATGATGAGCAAACATAAATACTTGTGACTAATCCCCTATTTTGCAGTTAATCCATTGCCTAAGCTAATTATGAGGATCTACTTGCAATGGATGACACTCAAAGTTGATTGAAGGCAAATGACATGGATTGGATGATCGTAGATGATGATTGAAGCTCCATGAAGTCTTCAAGCTCATACGATGGATAGAAGAGAGAATTAGTCAATGTAATTTTCTTTTATCTCTTCTAGTATGTAGCTTAGAAGTAGAACATTGATGGAGCACTCACACACATCTTCATTTCTGTCTTAGGACATTATTAGATCATTTGTCCTTTGACCCCAATCCATTTCTTTAGTGATTGTGCTTGGATTGTTTATAACAGTCGACTGCTGAACGTTTTACAGTCGTCTGTCTCAAAAACAGTCGACTGTGTTTTGTTCTACAGTCGCATGTTATGCACAAACTTTTGCAATCTAGTTTTGGGCCTTTCTATTTATTTCGCACAGGCCACTTATGAACGATTCACAGGCGCATGTCCTAGTGACAGTCGACTGTGTTTTGTAAATCAGTCGCATGTCTATCTATTGCCAAAAACCTCGTTGATCTGTCTTTTACGGCCAGTCGACTATTGTTGTATATACAGTCGACTGTACCTTGGATCAGTCGATTGTGTATGCTACAACAGTCGTCTGTCTGTGAGCCAACTTATTGACTCTGCTCTCTGGAAATTCTCAGGGTATTTGACAGTCGTCTTTATAAGGATTTACAGTCGTCTGTTCTGATTAACAGTCGATTGTATTATCTGCATCAGTCGTATATCATGTTATCTTATAGGATTTCCAGATTTCATTCTGCTTACCATCTCTTGGACAGTCGCCTGTAGAAGGATTTACAGTCGCCTGTTGGTTTAACAGTCGACTGTCTTTGCTTCATCAGTCGACTATCCACGTGGTACATTACCGTTATGAATTCTTACATACCCATGCTGACTGTGCATCAGTCGACTGTGGTTTCTTCAACAGTCGACTGTTGCGGGTTCAGTTTCTATCCGTTGAGATTTTTCTCACGGATTCCAAAAGGGTTTTTGCCCAAACTGTTTTGTGGATTTGAGAAACCTATAAATGGGGCTACTACTGTTCCATTGAAGGGTTACCCTAAGCTATTGCAAAATCTCTTAAGCTTTCATTTCTAAAGTTTAAAGCTCTCAAATCCAAAGCCCTAAGAATTCCAAATCTTTGATCTCTTGCTCTCCAACCTAGAACCAAAGAGTGATCCTCTAGGCAATTGGTGCAATCAAGAGAAAGGGATTTCTCCTCTCTTCCAAGAGAGTCTTCAGCACACAACACACCACTCCTTCAAGTTCTACTTCAAGGCATATGTGATTGTAAGTGTTGCTTTCATTATTTCATTACTTTTCATAATTGAATTTGCTCTCGGGTTATGAGAGCGGTTTGCTTGCTCCCAAGTTGTGGGAGTCAAGGACATCGATTGTATTCGATTTCACTTGTAGGGTTGCTACAAGTGGGTTTTTAAGGAAACCTCAAGTTAGGGTTCTAACTTGAGTATCCGGAGGTATCCGAGTGGAAGGGACGTAGGATTACCGGAACAAGTCGGGAAGTGACTTGGGTAATCCGAACCCTAGAAACATAATTGTGTTTGCAATTGTTTCTTATTTGGGTTTTATTTTAATTCTGCATTATATTTGTTGGTTAGCATTTTAATTTGGTGTATATATCGTTTTAAATTGCTTAAACACTATTCAACCCCCTCTTCTAGTGTTTTCTCCATAGACAGAATCCTTACAATTGGTATCAGAGCGCAAGGTTATAGCTATGGCATCCAACAACAACAACGTTCCTCCGCCGACTTCGTACAACAATCTAGACCGTGATGGAGCGTCCACACTTTTCGAAGTTCAATCTACGGTACGTCCTCCATGTTTCAATGGTACTAATTTTGGCTATTGGAAGTGTAGGATGGAGACGTTCCTTAGGAGTGCTTCTCTTTGGATAACCCTCCACAAGGAGTACGTCGAACCCACCGAAGAGGATTTCGAGAAATGGACGTCTTCCGAGAAGTCCGCCGAAGTCAACAATGCTAAAGTAATGAACGCTCTTCATTGTGCGTTGGACCCGAATAAGTTCAACAAGATATGCACATGTAAGAGTGCATATCAAATTTGGAACCATCTCATCGTTACCCATGAGGGAACGAATAAGGTAAAACTTTCGAAGTTATATGTTGCCGTGCAAAACTTCGATTTGTTTCATATGCAGGAAAATGAGAGCATTGCATCGATGTATGGACACTTTACCGACATCACGAATGAATTGGAAGCCCATGGCCAAACATACACTGAAGCTGAAAAGGTAAGGAAGATCATCATGGGAATGACCTCCAAATGGGAAAGGAAAGCGATCTCCATCGAGGAGGTCAATGATCTGAAGAATTACACAGTTGTGAATCTTATCGGGACTCTCATGTCTTATGAGGTAAGACGAGAGAACCGATTAAAGATTCGAGCTATGATAAATCCTTCGGAGGCCAAGAAGAAGGCTTTGGCATTCAACGCCAATTCATCATCCTCCGATAGCGAAGATTCGGAAGAAGAGATGGATTTGGGTGAAATGGACAAAATGGCGAAGAAGTTTCAACGCTTCTTTCGCAAAGGTAAATTTCCCTCCAACAAACGTTTTGAGTCTACTAATGCTACTTCCTCTCTTTGTTTTAAGTGTAATAAACCAGGGCACATCAAGAGGGAGCCCAATGTTAAAGAACAAAGAGAAGTGGAAGGCACCTAAGTACCACAAGTCCGACAAGAACAAGAGAGACAATAAGAAAGGACTTGTAGGTACCTTCGATGACTCAAGTGAGGACTCATCAAGCGATTCCGATGATGAGAAGGGTGAGAGCGCCCACGTGTGTTTCATGGCCCGAGAGGATCCACTCTCCGATGAGAGTTGTTTCAGAGTGTTTTCTCACTACAAAAGCGTTGACCGTGGACAGCCCGGTCAACGTGGTCAAGGGGCCGACTTGGGTCCCTTGGGTGCGTCGAATACGTGCGGATGCGACGTGAATCGGAGTTTCCGACGACGCAGAGCTCGTCAGCTGGGCCGGGTCTGGATCCTCAGCCTCGAGGGGGCTGAGGGGAAGCCTCGGCCCGGTGGGAGACGCTCGGCCTCGGATGGTCAGACGACGAGGGGTAGCCTCGGCGCCTCATGAGCGGAGGGGAAGCCTCGGCTCGGATGATCGTGCTCGGCCTCGGTCGGTCGGACGACGAGGGGTAGCCTCGGTCGTCTTGCTAGATGCGGGGCCGGCGTGGGGTGGAGGGGAAGCCTCAGCCCGTGGATCTGACGTCTCCCTGAATAGACGAGAACACTCATCAGGGGGGCCGGACCTTGGTTCCGGCCAAATCCCCTCCGATGCCTAAGTCAGATGATGATCTGAAAGAGGAGGCTCGGCGGGGACGGTTCGACTCGAGTGGAGATCGGAACGACGTCCACCGGCGCGAGTTGGGGAAGGAGATGAGAATGGGGGAACCAGGTCGTTGATGGAGTACCGTCGGGTTTGTTACCTGAGATGCGGTCCCTTGTCTAGTCGTCCTTCTGGCCCTTTTATAGGCCCCCCGTCATGACTGCCCATGACTCACGTCCCTCGTCCGCCCCCGATCGTGCCCCCTCAATCCGCCTTCCCATCGCCGCTCCCTGCGCCATGCCAACACCTCCCCATAACGGCCATTAAGTGGTCGCGGGCCTGGGGGGAACGGTTATCGCTGGAGTGGGCGAGTGACTTGCGCGTTTTCGGGGTCGGGTCGGATCGCCGTTCGGGGGTCCTCTAGGGGCTTTGTCGGGCGGGCCTGATCTCACAGACGGGCTTCTGGCTCCATCTTCTTTCGGGCTTCGTTTGGTGGGCTTGGGCCTCCCGTGACTTCGCGTAGTCGGCTGTGCCTTTGGGCCCATGCCGTTGGGCCTCTGCAAAATAGACGTATCAATTGCCCCCATCGGTGGGGCCGATCGGCCTTGGCCAGCTCGGTTCGACCGATGTGACTCCTGGGGTTCCGAGTGGCGCGTCAGTCGAGGCGCGGTCATAAATGAAGGTTATGATGAGGCGGGTCGATTGGACTTCCCTTGGCGTTGATTTCAAAATGCCACCGGCTCTTTGAGGCTCGCCACGTGTTCTTGTCAGGCGTTTCGAATTCGTCCCTGGGTCTTGTATATAAGTGCCCCGGCTGCGTTGATCCCAATTTCTTCCTCGCTCTTCCTCTTGTTCCTGGCTTTCCACAAACTCGGAGTCTTTCGCCGCCTTTGTTTCCTTGCCTCCTCCAGATAAGCAAAAAAGGTAACTCCTTCCCCATCCTCCTCTTATGGCATCTCTTAGGATAGGCGGCTCTGCCCAAGGGGCGAGGGATCCTCCTGAGTCCAGGCGTGGCGGGCTCCGCTCCGCGGGATCCGGTTCCTCCTTGGAGAGCCGTTCCCTCCGAGATAAAGGGAAGGGGAAGCTCTTCCCAGATTATGCAGGCGATGATGTGGCATCGGCTGCCGTGCGGCTTAATGTACCTCAGGTTGTCCTCAGAACGCCGTCGAGGACTTCTTTTCCGGCGGCTGCGGAGATTCGGGGAAGGTACCTCTGTCACCCGTATGATGTTCGAGTCCCATTCTTTGACGAGCGGATCTGTCTGCCGAGGAGAAACGAGGTTGGCGTTTATGTTGAGATGTTCCGTCTAGGTCTTCGTTTCTCGCTCCATCCCCTCTTTATCCAAGTCATGGAGTACCTCATGGTGCCGCTTTGCCAGTTCACCCCCTGTTCGGTCGCGGTTCTGACGGGCTTTGTGATGCTCTGTTGTACCCGCGGTTTGGAGCCATCTCTCCCCCTTCTCTTCTATTTTTATCAGATCCAGACGGTCGGTCTAGGGCCATGGTTGCACCTCCGAGCCCGCGTGGGGAGGGAATGCCTGATTGGGCTACCCCACTGGGCGGGGGATTAGAGCTCGGATTATGTCTTCGTGGTCTTCCTTAAGGATGCCTAGATTTTGACAGGTTGGGGTGGGACGGGTCGGCCTTGCCCTACGCCAACCCTCTCCGAGGCTGATCAGGCGGCCATCGCGCTGCTGTCGGCCCTTACCTTGGAGGCTAAGTATATCTGGCCTTTGCTGGACGACCTACTCCTGAAGGCCTTCTTGTGGTCTCCGAGTAGGTCGCTTTTTCCGTCCTGGATAGCCCTGTGGCTTACCCTGATTTTGGTTTTGCTTGCAGGAATGGCTGGTCGCGAGTTCACCCGCGACGTTGATGAGCTGATTCGTCGTGGAGCGGCTCGGAGCCGAGGTAGCACCTCGGGAAGGGCACCTCGGCGGACCGTTGAGGAGGAGGTGCGTCGAGCCGAGCCCACCGTGGGCAAGGTGGTGGCCACAGCACCCGCCTCTTCTTCTGGTAGTCCCCTCCCCGGGGGGTCGCAAGGGCCGGGTCCGTCCCACCGGCCCAAGTGGTGGGGGGTAACGATGGGTCCGGTGCGGCTCCTCTTACGCTCGGTGTGCCGCCTCTTATCCCCGAGGGCGGAGGCGGCACGAGGCGGAAGCGCTCCCCTTCGGAACCTACCGAGCCTCACGGAGGGAAGAGGACAAAGGAGGGCGCGGATCCCTCCAGTCCGGTGTGCTCCGTGCTCCCAGCGGTGGCCGCTGAGGATCTTCCAGTGACCCTGACGACTACCCCAGTCGCAGCGTCTCCGCCTCCATTGTCGGGAATCGGTGCCCTGTTGGCGAGCAGCTCGGCCTCCCCCGAGGTCACCCCCGGGGGTTCGGTGTTTGTCGACCGAGCCTTGGCTCAACAGTTGGCCGAGGGCTCCATCCTCCCCCGGGACCGGAGTCTCCTTGAGTGGATCCCTGCCGACAAGGTGTCAGACTCCTTGGTTTGGATCCTTCAACATGTCTGGCTATCCCGCTGTTCCTTTCTTTCTTTCGCTCTCCCTTTGGCTCATGTCTTGTCATTCAGGGTTCAACACTCGCTGTCGAGTCACAGCGTCGAGCTGTACGTTTGAGGGAGCTGGAGGAGTCCTCTACGAGGGACCGTGAGCGAGCTGGGGCTGCGGAGATAGCTGTGGTGGAGGCTCAGATGGAGTCCCGGCAACTCAAGCTCCGGGTGGCCGAGCTAGAGGGACGAGTGGACGTCCTCCAGGGAAAGTTGGAGGACGCTCGGCGGTCGGCCGAGGGAGCGGCGGAGTCGTTCCGCCTGGAGAGGGAGGAGCTTCAGAGGGAACTGTCGGACCGGCGTCAGGTGGCGCGGTTTGCGGAGGAGGTGGAGAGGGGTGTCGTCGGGACTCTGGGGGAGAGGATCTTCGAGGTCCTTAGGGAGGCCTTTGGTAAGTATGTGGACCTTATCGGCCCCCGGATCGTCGATGTCGTCCAGTCCTCCTTTCGGGATTGTGCGGAGCGCGTCCAGCAAGCCCATCCGCCCGTCAATCCCCCTCGCTCCGAGCAGGGCGAGGCACCTGAGGATGCGACCTCTCGTGCCCGGGCCCCCTAGGTCGTCCTTCCCGGCCAGTCATCCTTGTTTTTATCCTCAAATTTTTTAGCATCCGCTTCGCTTTGGCCCGGTCTACTTGAAATGGATCCCTGGCCTCGCAATCTCCATTGGCTTCTTTACCGGTTCTCTGCTTCGGAGCAAACAATTGCTGATTGCAAGGAAGTTCGCCTAAGCCAGTAACTTTGTGTTCTTGGTCGACAAGCTTTGTTCTGCCGGCGTTTCCCTAGTTTCCGTAGGTGATGAATTTTGTTGTCCGTCGTGGGCGGATTATTTGTAAGGAGATTTCTCCACTTCGACTTCCTGTAAATAAGACACGCTTTTGTACCTTGGTTAATTGTTGGAAATGAAACTGACTTACTTGAATTTCCCGCGCATTTTGCTTTGTTGCTGCGAGCCCGGCTCCTCTGCTGATGGTGGTCGCTTGCTTCCTTTCTCCGGGAGGTTGCCCCTTGTCCCTCGAGTGGACAAGTCGGTTGGCTTCTTTGATGGCTGGGGGGAGATGCCCCCAGTCTTACGAACAACGAAGTCGGTCAGCGGGAGTGTAGCTCCTCGACTTAGGACCGGTCGGCGTCGGCGTTGGCTGGGGGGATTGCCCCCAGACCCGCGAGCGGAGGAGTCGATCGGCGAGAGCGAAGCTCTTCGACTTAGGACCAGTCGGCGTCTGCGCTGGCTGGGGGATTGCCCCCAGACTTGCAAGCGAAGGAGTCGGTCGGTGAGGGTGAAGCTCCTCGGCTTAGGACCGGTCGGCGTCTGCGCTGGCTGGGGGGATTGCCCCCAGACTTACAAGCGAAGGAGCCGGTCGGCGAGGGTGAAGCTCCTCGGCTTAGGACCGGTCGGCGTCTGCACTGGCTGGGGGGATTGCCCCCAGACTTACAAGCGAAGGAGCCGGTTGGCGAGGGTGAAGCTCCTCGGCTTAGGACCGGTCGGCGTCTGCGCTGGCTGGGGGGTTTGCCCCCAGACTTACGAGCGAAGGAGTCGATCGGCGAGGGCGAAGCTCCTCGGCTTAGGACCGGTCGGCGTCTGTGCCGGATGGGGGGATTCCCCCAAGACTTACAAGCGAAGGAGCCGGTCAGCGAGGGTGAAGCTCCTCGGCTTAGGACCGGTTTTGATTGACCCTCCGTCCGGTAAGGTGGCGGTCTTCACTCTTATGCACCCTTAGCGAAATGTTGATTCCGTTGGAGATGAGGAAAAGATAAAAGGAATGTGTTTGTACTATTTAAAGGTCCTATTGGACTAGTACATTTGGAGGAAAAGAAAAGGAAATAAAGCTAGACGGAGGAATGTAAACCTAGATAATCTCCTCCTGACTAGGCTGCGACTGGGGGGAGGGGCCTCGCTTGCTCACTCTATGATGCGGAGGGGCCCTTGGACGGTGTTGACCTTCTTCCCCTTGTCCGGCTGCATGGAGGTTCCCTCTCCGTGGGCCGGCTCATCGGCTAAGTTCCTTGCGTGCCCTCGGCTCATCAGCTTCTCAATGTCCTTCTTTAGGTGCCAGCAGTCTTCAGTGTCGTGGCCGTTGTCCCTGTGGTATTTGCAATACTTTTCCCCATTTTTCCCCCCTCTTTTCGTCTTCGGCGGGGGGCGATCAGCGTGCTCTTCCTTCTGCACTTGAGCGAGGACGGCGTCCGGGGTGGCGTCCCTCGTACCCTCTCCTCGCTGCATGTTTCTCGTCCTCTTCTCGGTCCGGTATCCTTCGGGGCTGCGGCGTTCGCTATCGCCACATTTGGTCCCTCGTCTGGCCTTTCCTGCCTCGATGGCCAAGGTCTCCTCAGTCAGCATGAAGCGCTCGGCCCTCGCCATGATCCCAGGGAGGTCTTTCGGGGGATCATTATACAGAGATTTCTTCAAGCCTCTATGACGCAGCCCTTTCTTTAGGGCCGTTTGGACAACAAGGTCGGGGGGCTGTTTACGTTCAGCCGCTCCGCGTTGAAGCGGCGCATAAATTGTCGGAGCGGCTCGGCCGGGCCCTGCACTATGTTAAAAAAATGTTCAGCATCCGGTATTACCTGTCGTCCTGCCATGAATTGTTTGCAGAATAGCTGGGTGAGTTCCTCGAAGCTGTCGATGGAGCGGTTGGGTAGGCTGCGGTACCAAGTTCTCGCCGCTCCCCTGAGGGTCGAATAAAAGCCCCTGCAGAGCAGGGTATCATCGACTCCTTGGAAGGACATGTCTCCCTCATAGTCCATCACGTGGTTCCCCGGATCTCCTATCCCGTCGTACTTCCCTAGCGCTGGGATCTTGAATCGAGAGGGGACCCGCGCGTCGGTTATTCTCCGCGACAGGGGGCACCGGTCTTCGTGGATGCCTCCGGGGATCCGACACCCGCCTACCTCAGGCTCGTTCGGTTGTGGCGGTGGCACAGGTACCGGCTGGGCTGGCTCCACGGCCTTCGCCACACTGGGGGTGGGGCTGACTCGGCGTCCCTGGCTGCTCCGACGGGAGCTTCTGCTTCATCGTGATCGGTCCCTCGAGTCGTGCCGATCGCTTCTTCTACGGTGGGGTGATCGTGGTCGACGAGACGACGCGGTCACCGATTCGTCCCCCGTGTATTCGGTTCCCCTCCGGCTCCTTTCACGATAAGAGGAGGAGGTGCGTGATCTCGCCCGATGGGAGCCGGGCAGTGTGAACCGACGCTCCGTGTTCAGTCCCCGGTTCCCGTGATCATCGACCACAGTGGACCGTAGGAGCGGGGGGCCCCCCGCCCATCGATGGCCGTCGCCCAACGCGTCTCCGTTGGCGGGTGCGGCGCCGACGAGCTGCTGTATCGTTGCGACCAACGTCTGGAGGTTCGCGTTGGTCTCCTGGGCCAGGGCATGGAGCTGTCCCTGCATGGCCAGCTCTGACCCGCCAGTCTCTTTGGCTGAGGGGGCGGGGTAATTGCCATCGGGTGCGCCCTCAAGGTTGCCGTTGGGTGCGCCATTCCCCTCCTCAGGGATGGGGGCATGCGTCTCTATCCGTTGCAGGCACGTGCCATTACAAGTGCGGTTTGTTTCTTCGTGGGATGGTTCGGTTCCCACAGACGGCGCCAGATGTTTCAGAGTGTTTTCTCACTACAAAAGCGTTGACCGTGGACAGCCCGGTCAACGTGGTCAAGGGGCCGACTTGGGTCCCTTGGGTGCGTCGAATACGTGCGGATGCGACGCGAATCGGAGTTTCTGACGACGCAGAGCTCGTCAGCTGGGCCGGGTCTGGATCCTCGGCTTCGAGGGGGCTGAGGGGAAGCCTCTGCCCGGTGGGAGACGCTCGGCCTCGGACGGTCGGACGACGAGGGGTAGCCTCAGCGCCTCGTGAGCGGAGGGGAAGCCTCGGCTCGGATGATCATGCTCGGCCTCGGTCGGTCGGACGACGAGGGGTAGCCTCGGTCGTCTTGCTAGATGCGGGGCCGGCGTGGGGCGGAGGGGAAGCCTCAGCCCGTGGATCTGACGTCTCCCTGAATAGACGAGAACACTCGTCAGGGGGGCCGGACCTTGGTTCCGGCCAAATCCCCTCTGATGCCTAAGTCAGATGATGATCTGAAAGAGGAGGCTCGGCGGGGACGGTTCGACTCGAGAGGAGATCGGAACGTCCACCGGCGCGAGTGGGGGAAGGAGATGAGAATGGGGGAACCAGGTCGTTGATGGAGTACATTCGGGTTTGTTACCTGAGATGCGGTCCCTTGTCTAGTCGTCCTTCTGGCCCTTTTATAGGCCCCCCGTCGTGACTGCCCATGACTCACGTCCCTCGTCCGCCCCCGATCGTGCCCCCTCAATCCGCCTTCCCATCGCTGCTCCCTGCGCCATGCCAGCACCTCCCCATAATGGCCATTAAGTGGTCGCGGGCCTGGGGGAACGGTTATCGCTGGAGTGGGCGAGTGACTTGCGTGTTTTCGGGGTCGGGTCGGATCGCCGTTCGGGGGTCCTCTAGGGGCTTTGTCGGATCGCCGTTCGGGGGTCCTTCCAAACCCTTAATTACTAATATTTATCTTGTTAGTGGTTTGTGTCATAATCTCATTTCCATTAGTCAACTTTGTGACAAAGGTTACAAGGTTAACTTTGGAGAAGGATTGTGTACTATTATTGATTGTGATTCAAATGTTTTATTTTCCGGTATTATGCGCAAAAATATTTATTAGTTGAGCTTGCCTAAAACCGTAGAACATTGCTTAGTTGCTAACACAAGTGAACAACTATTATGGCATCGCCGTTTTGGTCATGTTCACTTCAAGCACTTATATAAGTTAGCTAAGCATGATCTAGTCAAAGGTTTTCCTAAAATTGCTTTTAATAAGAAAAACTTTTGTGATTCATGTCAAAGAGGTAAACTAATTAAATCTTCTTTTAAGCTTAAAGAAGGAATTACTTCTAAGAGGCCCCTAGAACTTCTTCATTTAGATTTGTTTGGGTCACTAGAACCGTTTCTTTAGGTAATGCTCATTATGGATTAGTTGTCGTTGACTACTTTTCTAGATTTACTTGGGTTTCATTATTAACTAATAAGAATGAAGCTTATGAAGAGTTTGCCAAATTTGCCAAGAAGATTCAGAATTTCTTAGGATCCACCATTATCACTATCCGTAGTGACCATGGAGGAGAATTTGAGAATGAATCTTTTACTAAGTTTTGTGATGACATCGAGATAACTCGTAATTTTTCCTTCCCTCGGGCACCATCACAAAATGGTGTTGTAGAGAGAAAGAATGGGACTCTTATTGAGTGTGCACGTACTATGCTCCATGATAGTCATTTAGGACTACAATTTTGGGCAGAGGCGGTGCACACGGCATGTTATGTGCTCAATAAGATCCTAGTGAGACCCCAAACGAACAAAACTTGTTTTGAGTTGTTTTATGACAAAAAGCATCAAGTAAAATATTTTCATGTTTTTGGTTCAAAATGTTTTATTAAGAACACTTCGGTAATCTAGATAAATTTTAGCCAAGATCCGATGAAGGAATTTTTGTTGGATATTCCACACGTAGCAAAGCCTACCGGATATACAACAAAACTTCTTCAACGATTGAGGAATCACTACACGTTTCATTTAATGAAGATTTTGTTTTTCCTCGTGTTGATGATGATAGTGTAGATGTTTTGTGTGATCCTCTTAGTAGTGTTAAGATTGATGATTCGATTATTGATACTAACCCTACTAACAAAATTGTTGAAGATGTTCCTAGTGATGCAGAAATACTCAAAGCTTATCCGACCATTCGTAACCATCCCCATAACCAAATTATTGGTGATATTGGTGTGGGTGTTCGAACGAGGTCGAGAATTGAAGAATTCTCTCATTGCGTTTTTGTCTCTACCATTGAACCAAAGAACATCAAAGAAGCTTGTGAGGATAGCTCTTGGATAGTGGCAATGGAAGAAAAACTAATGCAATTCGAGAGAAATGAAGTTTGGGAACTCGTTCCTCTCCCAAGTGGTCACCAAGTCATTGGGACCAAATGGATTTTCAAGAACAAGACGGATGAGAACGAGGTGATCACAAGGAACAAAGCAAGGTTAGTAGCTCAAGGTTACCGGCAAGAGGAAGGTATTGATTTCGAAGAATCTTTTGCCCCCGTAGCTAGATTAGAAGCTATTAGCTTGCTTTTATCTTTTGCATCCCATAAGAATTTTAAACTATTTCAAATGGATGTTAAAAGTGCATTTTTTAATGGGTTTGTCAATGAAGAAGTATATGTTTCTCAACTTCCCAGTTTTATTCATGAAAAATTTCCAAACCATGTTTTCATACTTAAGAAAGCGTAGTATGAGTTGAGACAAGCTCCTAGAGCTTGGTATGATAGACTTAAGACCTTTCTTTTGAATTTAGGTTTTAAAATGGGAGAAGTTGATTCTACACTCTTCATTAAAGATTATGAAAATGACATTCTCTTGATTCAAGTTTATGTAGACGATATAATTTTTGGTTCTACTAACTTTGATCTTTGTCAAGAATTTTCTAAGTCAATGAAGGAAGAATTCGAGATGAGACACATGGGAGAGCTCACGTATTTCCTTGGACTGCAAATTCGACAAATGGAGAATGGCACCTTCATACATCAGACAAAGTACATAGGGGAGCTTATCAAGCGATTCGGGATGGAATCGTCATCAAGAAAACGGACTCCCATGAGTACTACTACCCATCTGCACAAAGATGAATGCGGAAAAGATGTAGACATTCGTCTATATCGAGGTATGATCGGTAGCTTACTTTACTTAACCGCTAGTAAGCCCGATATCATGTTTTCCGTATGCTTGTGTGCTAGATATCAAGCTAGACCTAAGGAGTCACACTTGATTGCGGTTAAACGAATATTTCGTTATCTCAATCAGTCTCTAGATTATGGGTTACTTTACCCTAAATCTAGCACATATGAGTTAATCTCATATAGTAATGCCGACTTTGCCGGATGCAAGTCCGACAGGAAAAGTACTAGTGGCACTTGCCATTTTCTAGGAAATTCCTTAGTTTCTTGGTTTTCTAAGAAACAAAATTCGGTGTCATTGTCCACGACTGAAACGGAATATATTGTCGCGTGTCTTGCATGTACACAAGTTCTTTGGATGAGACACACTCTTATGGACCATGGTGTCAACTGTGATACTTGCCTGATCATGGTTGATAACCAAAGTGCCATATGTCTTTCCAAGAATCCGGTACACCGCTTCCGTACCAAACACATAGATGTGAGACACCATTTTATAAATGATCATGTAGCTAAGAAGGACATCATCTTAGAGTACATTAAAACCCAAAAATAAATTACCGACATCTTCACTAAACCTCTTAAAGAAAATTCATTTGTGAGGTTGCGTGGAGAATTAGGAATTATGGGTGAATCTGAAATCTAGATGCTCAACTTTCATGTTATAACACCTTTTTGAGCTCATTTAATCATGTTCCCGTTCTTCTTTTGATATACGCTATATGTGTTTAAGAAAGGCCTTTGAGATTTATGTGATTTCATGTATACTTTGAGATTGTTTTTGGAGATGTTTGTTACGATTGATTTATCGTATTACATTGTTTATATGATGAGTTTGTGATTAGAGTATAGGTCCTAGGGTGAGTGTTCTTATTCTCTGGAATTCTATCTCACTATGCATTTTTGGACCCGGACAGACGACTGTCTTTCCTTCGACAGTCGACTGTCCTACTCTATCTCCTCAGTCTGAGAATTTGTATCTTTCACACAGCCGACTGTTGACTGTTTTCCAGTCGACTGTTATTTTAACAGTCGACTGAATTCTAGTCATCAGGCGACTGTACTCTCTGTCAACTTTTCTACAGAGATCTCTGTATTTTTGATGAAGTTTATTGATTCTCGGTCAGTCGACTACTGTGTTAAGTTCAGTCGACTGTCTCTCGGACAAGCGACTGTATGTTAACCAACATTCGATTGTCTGTCTTCCTGAGATTTATTCTTTTCACTTCATCCAATCGACTTAATCTTGTTCATCAGTCGACAGACTACTGTTCGTGATGGTTCACTACTTTGATCTGAGCCGTCGATTCTTTGATCCAACGGCCCAGATTAATTCCCTCTTTCATATATTCTTCGAGCCTGTTCATTTTGACACTTGCGTTTATCTCTCCTCCGATTGAACCGCTTCGTCTTCCCGCTCATTTTCTCTGCCGTTGTCGTCGATCTCCTCCTGCTCTCAAGTCGATCGTTTCGTCGTTGCTTCCTCGCATCTCCTCGACTTGGTTTGTCTCTCACTCTCATGTCTCTCGTGCGATTTTTTGTCTGTTGATTTCATTGACTATCGTTTCTCTCTCTCTCTCGATTCCATGGCACCCAAAACAAAGGGAAAAGAGAATATCGTTGCTCCTAAGAGACCTAGGGCACCCAAGAAACCTATAGCCAAGAAGAAGAAACCCTACAAAGACCGAACCAAACAAGCCGAGTCTCCCTTGCATTCTTCTTCGCAGGGATATTCTCTTTCAGCATCTTCTTCCGAAGCTCAGCCCCTGATCAAGCGTCAGCGGAAGCCCATTGGTGTTACCATCAATGAGCCTACTGCTACCGCTCCCCATCAGTCTGCTTCTGATTCGAGCTCTGGAGACGAGTCTCCTGTTGTACCCCCTACTGATCCCCTTGTTCTCTTTGCAGAGATGATCTTTGCTTGGCAAAATATCACTCTCTCTTAGGGATCACACTTCTTAGGGAGCGGTACATTGATTTTCCCGCCTTTACTGCTGAGAGACTTTCTGACATCTTATCTGCTACCCACTTGGCCGATCTTTTTCGCTTCTATTAGAGCGAGTCCCCTAGAGCCTATCCATTTCTGGTGAATCTCTTCTATGCTAACCGCGTTCGCGGTGAGTATTCCACTACCAGAGTTCTTGACACCGTTGTTCAGGGAACCCACATTCAGATTACTCCCACACTATTAGGGACCATTCTTAGTATTCCCTCTACCGGTTCTCTTCCTTCTGATATATCCATTTCTGATATTGACGAGCTTGACCCCTCTGTCCTTAGGGATATGTTTCGTGTGATAACTTTAGCCCTGGATTCTGGTATCATGTCTTCTATGTTTTCGGCTAGAGGTTGGGCAGTTCACCTAGTGGTGAAGTCCAACATCCTGCCGAGGTATGGATCATCTGACCAGCCTTTCCAGGATATTCTGAAGTGTATGTATGCGATTTTCTCTGGGATGTCCGTGAACTGGGCCGGAGTCCTCCTTGACAGGATGGACAAGGTCGAGTTCACTTCTTCCTCAGCTCACATTCCATACGGTGGTCTTTTGACTCTTGTCTTCCGACATTTTGGCATCGATTTGTCTCGTTACGAGCCCATGCCCTTTGGTCCTATCCTCGATGCATCTGCAAAGTTGAAATCTACTTCGGCTCTGCAGTCTGTCACGAAGAAGAGGAAATCCACTTCAGCACCGTCCTCCTCCACTGTACCTCCAGCTGACCAGCCTTCCACCTCTGCTCCACCATCTCGTGATATTCTCTTTGAGATGGTCTCTGGTCTCTACAGATTTCTTTCACTCTCTTTCCTCCATCAGGGAATACCCTTCCCTGAGGATCTGAGACAGTTTGTTCCCCAGCCTCATGAGCCTCCTCAGCCCATTATTACTGATGTTGTTGAGCATCCTGGTGGAGCCTCTACTCATGATGATGCTGATGCTGATGATGATGCTGCTGTTGCTACTTCTGACCCTCCTCCAGAGGACACTCCTGCTGTCACAGATCCTCGTTCTTCCTCTGCAGCACCTGACGACACTCACTCATAGATTGAGTTTTTGAGTTGATTGATGTCTGTTGGAGTTTATGTGTTTTGATGTTTGTATACTTTTGATGATGTTTGGATTATTTTTATATGTATCTGATGATGTATGATGGTATCATGATGTATTTTTTTGTGATCATGATCATGATATATATTTTTGTTGGACATGTTGATGTCTGTTTTCCATGTACTCATATTTTGATATATATATATATATATATATATATATATATATATATATATATATATATATATATATATATATATATATGATGCTACTGTTGAATCTCATGTGTCACACCTTGTATAATTGATTATCTGCCATATTGTCTCCTTGAATGATTTATTCTCTTCTGATGTTTTGTTGAGTCAATGTGGATTTGATATTGGATATTTCATGCTATCTCTGATGTGATGCAGTTTTGAAACTATTTTTGTTTCGTATATCTAAAATGTTGATATTGGACTTCAATTCCTCTATTTACATAAGTATGTGATGTGCTTTTATGAGATTTTTTTGATTCCATATATCTTTATACTCCTTGATTGTTGTTAATTAGTATTTAGCACGATTATTGTTGTTGTTATTTACTCCCACCTTTTTGGATAATGCCATAGGGGGATAGAAATAAACATACAAGATTCATAATGAATGTGCTAAGTATGTTCTACACTTTGAATCTAAGATTGAAGTTGCCTTAGATTTAGGGGGAGTAAGATTACAATGAATAGGAATTTTAATTCCTAGATTTCTTGAATTATATTCATGCGTATCTTACTCATTTGCTTCAATTGATATGTAGATGCCCTATTATTTGTTGACTAACTTGATTGGCATCTATGTAGGGGGAGTAAGTATTCTTTACGCACAATTATTTATCTTTTTGTTTATGTTTGTTTGTCATCATCAAAAAGGGGGAGAATGTTGAGTATTGGACTTCTCCCTACTTGGTGTTACTGATGAGCAAACATAAATACTTGTGACTGATCCCCTATTTTGCAGTTAATCCATTGCCTAAGCTAATTATGAGGATCTACTTGCAATGGATGACACTCAAAGTTGATTGAAGGCAAATGACATGGATTAGATGATCGTAGATGATGATTGAAGCTCCATGAAGTCTTCAAGCTCATACGATGGATAGAAGAGAGAATTCGTCAATGTAATTTTCTTTTATCTCTTCTAGTATATAGCTTAGAAGTAGAACATTGATGGAGCACTCACACACATCTTCATTTCTGTTTTAGGACATTATTAGATCATTTGTCCTTTGACCCCAATCCATTTCTTTAGTGATTGTGCTTGGATTGTTTGTAACAGTCGACTGCTGAATGTTTTACAGTCGTCTGTCTCAAAAACAGTCGACTGTGTTTTGTTTTACAGTCGCATGTAATGCACAAACTTTTGCAATCTAGTTTTGGGCCTTTCTGTTTATTTCGCACAGGCCACTTATGAACGATTCACAGGCGTCTGTCCTAGTGACAGTCGGCTGAGTTTTGTAAATCAGTCGCCTGTTTATCTATTGCCCAAAATCTCGTTGATCTGTCTTTTACGACCAGTCGACTATTGTTGTATATACAGTCGACTGTAACTTGGATCAGTCGACTGTGTATGCTACAACAGTCGTCTGTCTGTGAGCCAACTTATTGACTCTGCTCTGTGGAAATTCTCAAGGTATTTGACAGTCGTCTTTATAAGGATTTACAGTCGCCTGTTCTAATTAACAGTCGACTGTATTATCTGCATCAGTCATCTGTCCTGTTATCTTACAGGATTTCCAGATTTCATTCTGCTTACTATCTCTCGGCCAGTCGCCTGTAGAAGGATTTACAGTCGCATGTTGGTTTAACAGTCAACTGTCTTTGCTTTATCAGTCCACTGTCCACGTGGTACGTTACCGTTATGAATTCTTACCTATCCATGCTGACTGTGCATCAGTCGACTGTGGTTTCTTCAACAGTCGACTGTTGCGGGTTCAGTTTCTATCCGTTGAGATTTTTCTCACGGATTCCAAAAGGGTTTTTGCCTAAACTGTTTTGTGGATTTGAGAAACCTATAAATGGGGCTGCTACTGTTCCATTGAAGGGTTACCCTAAGCTATTGCAAAATCTTTTAAGCTTTCATTTCTAAGGTTTAAAGCTCTCAAATGCAAAGCCCTAAGAATTCCAAATCTTTGATCTCTTGCTCTCCAACCTAGAACCAAAGAGTGATCCTCTAGGCAATTGGTGCAGTCAAGAGAAAGGGCTTTCTCCTCTCTTCCAAGAGAGTCGTCAACACACAACACACCACTCCTTCAAGTTCTACTTCAAGGCATATGTGATTGCAAGTGTTGCTTTCATTATTTCATTACTTTCGTAATTGAATTTGCTCTCGGGTTGTGAGAGCGGTTTGCTTGCTCCCAAGTTGTTGGAGACAAGGACATCGATTGTATTCGATTTCACTTGTAGGGTTGCTACAAGTGGGTTTTTAAGGAAACCTCAAGTTAGGGTTCTAACTTGAGTATCCGGAGGTATCCGGGTGGAAGGGACGTAGGATTACCGGGAACAAGTCGGGAAGTGACTTGGGTAATCCGAACCCTAGAAACATAATTATGTTTTCAATTGTTTCTTATTTGGGTTTTATTTTAATTCCGCATTATATTGTTGGTTAGCATTTTAATTTGGTGTAACTATCGTTTTAAATTGCTTAAACACTATTCAACCCCCCCCCCCCCCCCCTCTAGTGTTTTCTCCATAGACAGGATCCTTACAAATATGAATCTTTATATTAAATGATATGATTTTTATTACCAAATTTTATCTTCTCTTATTATTCAGTTGAAGATGGCGATCCCCCGGTTTCATACGGATATTTTTGTCGATTTTTCTAAGCTTGGGGCTATTTTTCTATATTTTCGGGAAGTTATAGATCTTTTAATAAATAATTTGATTTTTTGACATAATTTTTTCTTCTCTTATTTTTTAGTTGAAGATGACGATCTCCCGGTTTCAATGAAGATTTTTGCATTTTTTGAAGCTCGGTGCAATTTTCTACATATTATGGAAGATAAAGAACTTTTATTATATACTATGATTTTTATACCCTCCTATTGTATTCTCTTATTTTTTTCAGTTGAAGATGGAGGTTTTTCAATTGCAATGGACATTTTTGCGGATTTTTCTTAGCTTAAGGCTATTTTTATATATTTTCTGGAAGATATGTATCTTTTTATGAAATGATATGATTTTTTGGCCTAATTTTGTCTCTCTTTTTTAATTTGAAGATGGCGATCTACATGTTCCATTGGGCATTTGTGCGAATTTTTTTGAACTTCGGGCAATTTTCTATATTTTTGTATGATATGAATCTTGATATTAAATGATATGATTTTTATAACCTAATCTAGTACTCTCTTATTTTTTTAGTTGAAGATGTCGATCTCCCGGTTCCAAGGGACATTATTGCGGATTTTCAGATCGCGGGGCTATTTTCAGCAATTTCGAGAAGTAATAGATCTGTGTATTAAATGATATTATTTTTTGACCTAATTTTGTCTTCTTTTATTTTTCAGTTGAAGATAGCGATCTCCCATTTCTAATGGACATTTTGCTTATTATTCTGAGCTCTGAACTATTTTCTAAATTTTCTGGACGATATGGATCATTTTATTAAATGATTTGATTTTTGGCCTAATTTTGTCTTGTCTTATTTTTCAGTTGAAGATTGCGATCTCCATGTTCTAATGGATATTTTTGCGGATTTTTATAAGCTCGGTGCTATTTTCTACATGTTTATAAATGATATGATTTTTAAAACCTATGTTTGTCGTCTCTTATTTTTTTAGTCGAAGATGGAGATCTTCCGGTTCCACTTGATATTTTTGCAGATTTTTCTTACATTGGTTCTGTTTTTCTACATTATCTGAAAGATATGGATCTTTTATAATAAGATATGATTTTTTTGGCCTAATTTTGTCATCTCTATTTTTTCAGATGAAGATCACGATCTCCTGGTTCAAATGAACATTTATAAAAAAATTTCTGAGCTCAGGAATATTTCTACTTTTTCTGTAAGATATGAATCTTTATATTAAATGATATGATTTTTATAGCCTAATTTAGCTTCTCTTATTTTTCAGTTGAAGATGACGATCTCCCGGTTCCAACGGAAACTTTTGCAGATTTTTTTGTGCACGGTGCTATTTTCTACATTTTATGGAAGATATAAAACTTTTTATTAAATGATATGATTTTTATAGCCAACGTTTGTCTTCTCTTATTTTTTCAATTGAAGATGGTGATCTCTCGGTTCCAACGGAAATTTACGGGTTTTTCAGAGTTCCAGACTATTTTCTACATATTCTAGAAGATATGGATCTTTATATTAAATGATAAGATATTTATGGTCTAATTTTGTCTTCTCTTATTTTTCAATTGAAGATGGCAAACTCCCAGTTCCAATGGAAATTTTTGCGGATTTTTCTGAGCTCCAGGATATTTTCTACATATTCTAGAATACATGAATCTTTATTTTAAATGATATGATTTTTATGGTCTAATTTTGTCTTCTCTTATTTTTTTTAGTTGAAGATGGCAATCTCTGATTCTAACGGATATTTTTGCATATTATTCTGTCTTCAGGGCTATTTTCTAAATTTTTGGAATATTTGTTGCTTTTTATTAAACTGACCTAATTTTGTCTTCTCTTATTTTTCAATGGAAGAAGGCGATCTCCTGGTTTCAACGGACATTTTACGGATTTTTATGAGTTCGGAGATATTTTTTATATATTATAAAAGATAAGGATTTTTTATTAAATGATATGGTTTTTATAGCCTACATTTGTCTTCCCTTATTTTTTCAGATGAAGTTGGCGATCTACAAGTTCCAACAGACATTTTGAGGATTTTTCTTAGCTTGGAACTATTTTTCTACCTTTTCTGAAAGATATAGATATTTTTATTAAGTGATATGATTTTTTGGCCCAATTTTGTCTTCTCTTTTTTCAATTGACGATGGCAATCTCTCGGTTCCAATTTACATTTGTGCAGATTTTTATGAGCTCTGGGATATTTTCTACATTATTGATAAGATATGGATATTTATACTAAATGATATTATTTTTATAACATAAGTTTCAGATGAAAATGACGATTTTTCGGTTCCAATGGACATTTTTGTGGATTTTTTTGAGCTCGGGGCTATTTTTCTATATTTTTGTGAAGTTATGTATCTTTTTATTAAATGATATGATTTTTTGGCCAAATTTTGTCTTCTCTTATTTTTTTAAGCTGAAGATGGCGTTCTCCCGGTTCCAACAGACATTTTTGTGGATTATTCTGACCTTGGGGCTATTTTCTAAATTTTCTGGAAGATATGGATCTTTTTATTAAATGATTTGATATTTGGCATAATTTTGCCATCTCTTAATTTTCGGTTGATGATGGCGATCTCCCGAGTCCAACTGATATTTTTCCTGATTTTTCTGAGATAGGTACTATTTTCTACATTTTATGGAAGATATATATCTTTTTATTAAATGTGCTGTTTTTATAGCCTACATTTTTCTTCTCTTAATTTTTTCAGGTGAAGATGGCGATCTACCGGTTCCAACGGACATTTTTGCATACCTTTCATTGCGTGGGCCTATTTTTTTACATTTTCTATAAGATATGTATTTTTATTAAATTGTATGATTTTTGGCCTAATTTTGTCTACTCGTTTTTTAGTTGAAGATGGCGATCTCTCGTTCCAACGGACATTTTTACGGATTTTTCGGAGCTCCGTGCTATTTTCTATATTTTATGAAAGATATGAATCTTTTTATTGAAGGATATGATTTTTTGGCCTAATTTTGTCTTCTCTTTTTTTAGTTGAAAATGGCGATCTCCATGTTCCCATGGATGGCTTTGCGGATTTTTCTGAGTTTCGAGCTATTTTCTACATTTTATTAAATGATATGATATTGATAGCCTAAATTTAACTTGTCTTATTTTTCAGTTGAAGATGGCATTCTCCAAGACATTTTTTGTGGATTTTTCTGAGCTGGGGACTATTTTCTTTATTTTATGAAAGATATGGATCTTTTTATTAAATCATATGATATATATAGCCTAAGTTTTTCTTCTCTTATTTTTCAGTAGAAGATGGCGTTCTCATGTTTCCAACGAACATTTTTACGGATTTTTCTGAGCTCGAGGCAATTTTATACAATTAATTGAGGATATTGATCTTCTTAGTAAATGACGATTTTTATAGTCTAAGTTTGTCTTCTCTTATTTTTTTTAGTTGAAGATGGCGATCTCCTGGTTCCAACGGACATTTTTGCGGATTTTTCTGACCTCGAACCTATTTTCTTTATTTTCTCGAACATTTTTTTCGTTGAATAGGGAGATCTGTCGGTTCCAACGGACCTTTTTGCGAATTTTTCTTTGCTCCGGGCAATTTTCAACATTTTCAATAAGACATGGATCTTTATATTAAATGATATAATTTTTATAGCCTAATTTTGTCTTCTCTTATTTTTCAAATGAAGATGACGATCTTTCAGTTCCAATAGAAATTTTTGGGGATTTTTCTGAGAACGGGGCTATTTTATACGTTTTATAAAAGATTTGGATCATTTTATTAAATGATATGATTTTTGGCCTTATTTTGTCTTCTATTATTTTTCTGTTTAAGAAGGTGATCTCCCGGTTCCACTGGACATTTTTGCAGATTTGTCATAGCTCAGGACTATTTTCTATAGTTTATTGAAAAAATATATCTTTTATTAAATGATATGATTTTATCGCGTTTTTTGACTTCTCTTATTTTTTTAGTTGAAAATGTTGATCTCATGTTCCAATAGAAATTTTTGCGGAGTTTTCTAAACTCCGGGATATTTATTAAATTTTCTATAAGATATTAATATTTATATTAAATGATATGATTTTATGGCCTAATTTTGTATTCTCTTATTTTTTCGTTGAAGATAGCAAACTCCTCCGTCTAACAGATATTTTTGCAGCCCTTTTTGAGCTAGGGCTATTTTCTACATTTTTCGTAAGATATGAATTTTTATATTAAATGATATGATTTTATAGCCTAATTTTGTTTCTCTTATTTTTTTTAGTTGACGATGGTGATCTCCCGGTTCCAACGGACATTTTTGCGTATTTTTCTGAGCTCGGGTATATGTTTCTAAATTTTCTGGAAGAAACGGATCTTTTATTAAATGATAAGATTTTTTGGCCCAATTCTACATTCTTATATTTTTTTCCATTGTAGATGGATATCTTCCGATTCCAATGAACATTTTTTATTATTTTCTGAGCCTAGGGCAAATTTACTACATTTTCTGGAAGATATAGATCTTTTAATTAAATGATATGATTTTTGGCCTAATTTTGTTTCTCGTATTTTTTTCGTTGAAGATGGCGATCTCCCGGTTCCAACGGACCTTTTTTGCGAATTTTTCTAAGCTTCAGTGCAATTTTCGACATTTTCTGTAAGATATATATCTTTATATTAAATGATATAATTTTTATAGCCTAATTTTGTCTTCTCTTATATTTCGTTTGAAGATGGAGATCTTCCGATTCCAATAGAAATTTTTGCAGACTTTCTGAGATCTGGGCTTTTTTACAGTTTCTAAAAGATAGAGATCATTTTATTAAATGATATGATTATTGGCCTAATTTTTTCTTTTCTTATTTTTCTGTTAAAGATGGCGATCTCCCAGTTCCAATGGACATTTTTGTGGATGTTTCTTCGCTCGGGTATTTTCTACATTTTACTGAAGATTTGGATATTATTATTAAATGATATGATTTTTGTAGCGTAATCTTGTCTTCTCATACTTTTTAGTTGAAAATGGCGATCTTCCAGTTCCAATGGACATTTTTGCATTTTTTTTGAGCTCAGAGCTATTTTCTACAGTTAATGTAAGAAAAGGATTTTTTATTAAATGATATGATTTTTATAAAATAAGTTTGTCTTCTCTTATTTTTTTTAGTTGAAGATCATAATCTCACAGTTCCTATAGACATTTTTGCTATTTTTTAGCTTAGGATTATTTTTTACATTTTCTGGAAGATATGGATCTTTTGATTAAAAGGTTTTATTTTTTATCCTAATTTTGAATTCCCTTATTTTTCAGTTGAAGATTACGTTCTCCTGGTTTCATATGATTTAATCCAACGCACATTTTTAATGATTTACTTGAACTCTGGGACATTTTCTAAATTTTCTGTTTGATATGAATCTTTATATTAAATGATATGGTTTTATAGCTTAATTTTGCCTTCTTTTATTTTTAAGTTGAAGATGGAGACCTCCCAGTTCCAACAGATATTTTTGTAGATTTTTCTGAGCTCGTGATTATTTTCTGCATTTTCTGACAAATGTATCTTTCTATTAAATGATTTGCTTTTTTGGCCTAATTTTGTCTTCTCTTATTTTTAAGTTGAAGATGGCGATCTCCTGATTAACGTGCATTTTTGCAGATTTTTCTTAGCTCTAGGCTAATTTCCACATTTTCTGGAAGATATGGATCGTTTTAATAAATGATATGATTTTTAGTCCGAATTTTGTCTTCTCTTATTTTCATATTACCGATGGCGATCTCTCGATTCCAACGGATATTTTTGCGCAATTTTCGGAGCTATGGGCTAATTTCGACATTTTTTGGAACATATGTATCTTTATTTTAAATGATATGATTTTAAGACCAAATTTTGTCTTCTCTTATTTTTTTCCGTTGAAAATGGTGATCTCCCAGTTTCAACGGATATTTTTACGGATTTTTCTGTGTTCAGAGCTATTTTCTACATTTTATTGAAGGTATGTATGTTTATATTAAATGAAATGGTTTTTATGACCTGATTTTATCTTCTCTTATTTTTAAGTTGAATATATCGATCTTCTGGTCCTAACGGAAATTTTAGCAGATTTTATTGAAGATATGGATCATTTATTAAAGATAGGATTTTATGGCCTAATTTTGTCTTCTCTTATTTATAGTTGAAAATGGCCATCTACCGGTTCCAACAGACATTTTTGCGAATTTTTCTAAGCGTGGAGCTCATTATTAATACATTTTCTGGAAGATATGTATATTTTTATAAAACGATAAGATTTTTTGGCCTAATTTTGTCTTCTCTTATTTTAAGTTGAAGATGGCGACTCTCGGTTCCAACGGACATTTTTGCAGATTTATCTTAACTCGGGTCTATTCTATATTTTATTGAAGAAATGGATCTTTTAATTAAAGGATATAATTTTTATAGACTAAGTTTGTCCTTTTATTTTTCAGTTGAAAATGGCAATCTCCATGTTCGGACAGACATTTTTACGGATTTTTCTGACCTCGAGGCCATTTTCTGTATTTTCTGGAAGATAAAGATCTTTTTATTAAATGATTTTATTTTTTTGTCCAATTTTGTCTTCTCTTACTTTTCAGATGAAGATGGCGATCTCCCGTTCCAACAGACATTTTAGCGGTTTTTTCTTAGCTCAGGTCCATTTTCTAATTTCTTAAGATATGGATCTTTAGATTAAATGATATGATTTTTTAGTCAAATTTTGTCTTCTCTTATTTTTCAATTGAAGATGACGATCTCCCAGTAGACATTGTTGCAGATTTTTCTGAGCTCATGGTTATTTTTTAAATTTTATTGAAGTTATGGATCTTTTAATTAAATGATATGATTTTTGTAGCCTAATTTTGCCTTCTCTTATTTTTTAGTTAAACATATCGATATCCCGGTTCGAATGGACATTTTTGCGATTTTTCGGAGCTCCGAACTATTTTTTTATATTTTCGGAAGTTATAGATCTTTTAATTAAATGGTATGATTTTTTAACCTAATTTTTTCTTCTCTTAGTTTTTATTTGAAGATGGCAAACTCCAGGTTCCAACAGACATTTTCGCAGATTTTTCTGAGCTCGGTTATATTTCCTACAGTTTATTGAAGATGATGTCTATTTTATTAAATGATATGATTCTTATATACTAAGTTTGTCTTCTCTTCTTTTTCAGTTAAAGATGGTGATATCCTATTTCCAACGGAATTTTTTTCAGATTTTTCTAATCTCGGGGCTATTTTCTAAATTTTATGGAAGATAAGTTTCGTTTTATTAAATGAAATGATTTTTATAGCCTAAGTTTGTCTTCTCTTGTTTTTTAGTTGAATATGGCGATCTCCTGTTTCCAACATACATTTTTGGTGATTTTTCTGATGTCGGGGCTATTTCTACATTTTATTGAAGACATACACCATTTTATTAAATGATGTGATTTTTGTTGCCTAATTTTGTCTTCTGTTTTTTTGTTAAAGATGGCAATCTCCCGATTAAAACAGACATTTTTGCGAATTTTTCTGAGCTCCGGGCTATTTTACAAATTTTGGAAGTTATGTTTCATTCTATTAAATGATATGATATTTTGGCCTAATTTTGTCTTCTTTTATTTTTAAGTTGAAAATGGCAATCTCCCAATTCTAACGGACATTTTTGCAGATTTTTCTTAGCTCGGTGTTATTTTCTACACTCTCTGGAAGACAAGAATCATTATTTTAAATGATATGATTTTTATATCCTAATTTTTTCTTCTCTTATTTTTCAGTTGAAAATGGCGAGCTCCCAGTTCTAACAGACATTTTGCAGATTTTTTGACCTCCAGGCTATTTTCTACCTGTGATTAAAGATATGTATCTCTTTATTAAATGACAAGATTTTTATAGCCTAATTTTGTCTTCTCATATTTTTTTAGTTGAAGATGGCGATCTCCAGATTCCAACGGACATTTTTGCGGATTTTTCGCTTTGGGCTTTTTTCATAGATTTTCTGGAAGATATGAATCTTTTAATTAAATGATATGATTTTTGGCCTAATTTTGTCTTCTCTTTTTTCAGTTGAATATTACGATCTCCCGGTTCCAACGGATATTTGTGCAGATTTTTCTTAGCTAAGTGCGATTTTCTTCATTTTATGGTAGATATGTATCTTTTTATTAAATGATATGATTTTTTTGGCCTAATTTTGTCTTCTTTTATTTTTCTGTTGAAGAGGGTGATCTTTCGGTTCCAACGGACATTTTTTCGGATTTTTCTGAGCTCCGAGCTATTTTCTACATATTCTGTATGATATGATTCTTTATATTAAATGAAATGCTTTTTATAACCTAGATTTGTCTTCTCTTATTATTCAGTTGAAGATGGTGATCCCCGGCTGTATCGGTCATTTTTACTGATTTTTCTGAGCTTGGGGCAATTTTTCTCCATTTTCGGGAAGTTATAGATCTTTCTATTAAATGATATGATTTTTTGACCTAATTTTTCTTCTCTTATATTTTTAGATGAAGATGGTGATCTCCCGGCTACTACGAATATTTTTGCGGATTTTTCTTAGCTCATCGCTATTTTCTACATTTTCAAAAATTTATGTATCTTTTTATTAAATGATATGATTTATATAGCCTAATTTTTTCTTCTCTTAATTTTAAGTTGATATCTCCCGGTTCCAATGGAAATTTTTGCATATTTTTTTAGCGTGGTACTATTTTTTTACATTTCATAGAAGATATAGAAATTTTTATTAAATAAAATGTTATTTATATAGCCTAAGTTTGTCTTCTCTTATTTTCTTCAGTCGAAGATGGCAATCTCCCGGTTCCAACGGACATTTTTGCAGACTTTTCTTAGCTTGAAACTATTTTTCTACATTTTCTAGAAATATGTATCTTTTTATGAAATGTTATGATTTTTTGGCCTAATTTTGTCTTCTCTTTTTTTACTTTGAAGATGACGATCTCCCAGTTCCAATGGACATTTCTGCGTATTTATTTTGAGCTATGGGCTATTTTCTATATTTTTTGTTTAATATGAATCTTTATATTAAATGATATGCTTTTCATAACCTAATTTAGTCATCTCTTATTTTTCAGTTGAAGGTGTCGATCTCCCGGTTCCAAGGGAAATTTCTGCAGATTTTTCTGAGCTCGGAGCTATTTTTCTACATTTTCGAGAAGTTATGGATCTTTTTATTAAATGATATGATTTTAGCCTAATTTTGTCTTCTTTTATTATTTTCAGTTGAAGATATCGATCTTCCGTTTATAACGGATATTTTGCGTATTATTCTGACCTCGAGACTATTTTCTAAATTTTCTTGAAGAAATGGATCTTTTATTAAATGATATGGTTTTGCCTAATTTTCTCTTCTCTTATTTTTCAGTTGAACATGTCAATGTCCCTGTTCCAACGGACATTTTTGCGGATTTTTATAAGCTCGGTGCAATTTTCAATAATTTTATAAATGATATGATTTTTATAGCCTACGTTTGTCTTCTCTTGTTTTTTGTTGAAGAGGGCAATCTCCCGGTTCCTATGAACATTTTTGCAGATTTTTCTTAACTTGAGGCCATTTTTCTACATTTTCTGGAAGAAATGCATCTTTTTATAAAACGATATATTTTTGGACTAATTTCATCTTCTCTATTTTTCAGATGAAGATGACGATCTCCTGGTTCCAACGAACATTTTTGCTGATTTTTCTGAGCTCCGAGATATTTTCTACACCTTTTGTAAGATATGAATCGTTATATTAAATGATATGATTTTTATAGCCTAATTTTGTCTTCTCTTTTTTCAGCTGAAAATGGTGATCTCCCTGTTCCAACAAACATTTTTGCAGATTTTTTGAGCTTGATGCTATTTTCTACCTTTTATGGAAAATATAGAACTTTTTATTAAATGATAATATTTTTATAGCCTACGTTTGTCTTCTCTTATTTTTTCAGCTGAAGATGGCAATTTATCGGTTCCAACAGAAATTTTTACGGTTTTTTCTGAGCAAGGCTATTTTCTACATATCAAGAAGATATGGATCTTTATATTAAATGAAATGATTTTTACGGTCTAATTTTGTCTTCTCTTATTTCTTGTAGAAGATAGTGATTTTTGCATATTATTCTGACTTCGAGACTATTTTCTAAATTTTCTGGAATATATGTATCTTTTTGTTAAATGATATGACTTTTAACCTAATTTTGTCTTCTCTTATTTTTTTGTTGAAGATGGCGACCTCCCGGTTCCAACGGACATTTTTGCAGATTTTTATACTCTTGGTGCTATTTTATATATTGAAGATGAGGATCTTTTTATTAAAAGATATGATTTTTATAGCCTACATTTGTCTTCTCTTATTTTTTTCCGTTGAAGATGGCGATCGACTCGTTTCAACAGACATTTTAGCAGATTTTTCTTAGCTTGGAACTATTTTTCTACCTTTTCTGGAAGACATGGAGATTTTTATTAAATGATGTTATGAATCAATTACCAAGGGAGGAACCCCCAGCCCTTTATTTATAGGCAGTATAAGAGAGTAGGAAGATAGGATACATAGATATGGGCATATCTTTAAGATACCCGCAATCCTAACCGACTCTGGTATTTCTATTCACAACACTCCCCCTTATCCAGCCATAGGTGTGGACTCTGCTCAAGAATACGTCGGGATTCTGAGCGTAATAGGAGTCTCACATGGGATGGATACTTCAGGATCCTTAGTTGGTAAGGTTTGCCTCGTTAAAACCTTTAGCTATGGAAAACCATGTGGGAGAAACCATAGTTAAGGAAAAAGAGTTCAAACGCTCTTTAACTCCCCCTGATATGTACAAGTGACTCTGCTCATGAATACTTCTGGATTCTGAGCGTCACAGAGAGGTGGATACTTCAGGATCCAGAGTTGATGTGATTTGCCTCGTTAAAACCTTTGGCTATGGAAAACCCAGTGGGAAAAACCATAGCTAATGAAAAAGAGTACAAATTCCTTCAACTACCCCTGATCTGTAAAAGCTCTTAGGCTTTCAGATCTCTTAGGCTTATCTCATCACTCCTATTTACAACATTCCAAAAAATTTACACAGATTACAAATATTATCACCATTAAGCAGTTGCTGAATCCAGAAACTCTTGGAGAGGTGTGCTAAGTTATGTCGCCTCTGATGTGGTCTTCAAACTATGTGGTCAGCTCCACAATACCAGCCTCTATCCCAGTCATCATTGGGATGTGATATACCACCAGGCACCCTCAAATACACCATTGGTGTGATTCTGGAATGGCGAGGATCTCGGAATGATAGGATGATGTTGCCTTCATAAGTTGCTTTGCAGATCTGCAGTAGATGGCCATCCAATTGTGGGTACCCATTCTGTGATTTCTCAGCATATGGACCTGACCTATAACCTACATTTGCATAAACATTGGAGGATGATACTTCATATTGTAAGTCCAAATCTTTCGACCCTTGGAGGAAGCGCAGAAGGCTTAACTCCGGTCTAATGGCCCTTTTAGGTGCCAACTTCTCTGGCTAATGAGTTTACTGCAACTGCAATATTGGGACGTGTGCAGTTAGCCAGGAGTGCCTAATTGCACTTAGGTAATGGACTTTAGGACCAGTTATATCCTCCCCCTCTTCCAGCGATTGGAAGGGTTCTTTTTGTACATCCATTAAGTATACTCACATAGGTGTACTTTCGATGACAATGGTCCTTTTAATTTCTCCAACGCACTTCTGGACGTATGTAACAGGATTCTATGAGCCATGACTTTATATTTGCCTAGGTCTTTCATTTCATGTTCAATAGTCAGGCTTGAACAGATGTTTCGGTTTTTTTCTTCAGGAGATCCGATGAGATTTTAGTTGTTTACAACTATGATCTCTAATCTTGTTCTTTGCTTATATGCAAAGACAACCCTAAGTAGGAATCATTGATTTGTCAAGTGATCTCTTGGTTGTACATTATTTATTATACTTATTTTTTTTCTTCAATAGAATAGACGTCCCGAAGTCTATTCGGGCATTTAAGAAATTGTGGAATTTATCTTTACCAAGATATCCACAAAGGTATGTCGTCACAACATCCAATAACAGCATATCCAAAATTTCCTTTGCCAAATAGTAAGGTATTCGCTTTTGATAACTTAGGGAGACTGATGCATCATTTATGAGTCATGCTCATTTTAATTTGTTCAATCCCTAGTTTCAGCGAAATTTTCCTTTGGGCTATAGGCTGTACCTTATAGTATACGATTTTATATTTATTTTTTCTTATGTGTGCAATACTTATTTTATCCACAGGTTTGACACCTTTGGTGTCTGGACTTCAGGTCCGAACATTTCACGTTTCATTAGTGAGTCCAGCTCATCTTTTATTGCATTGTTCCAAATTTGGCCAATCTCTACGTTTGCATACTTGCAACGGAGTATGTAACGATAATTCATAAACATCATCGCTTTTGCAATGTATATGGAAATATGATACGTGAATACATTGTCGACAATTTATGTTCTATCTGTCCAACACCTCCCCAGAACGTACACCATTTACTTTTAATTTCGGTTTTTCCCGTCATTTCCTCTGCAGTGGATTCTGGGAAGGGTGAGGGTGTGGACATGAGCTCATTATCCTGTGGTAGTATTGTCTTAGGGTCTCCAGGAGTTTTTTTTCTTTGTTCTTTATTTTTCATCCTTGGAGCCTGGTGGTCTGCCTCTTTTCTGTTGAGGAACAGCCACTTCTGCTGTTGGTGAATTGCATCCATTCTCGGGGATGTCAATCTTAGCTGGAGTTTTTGCAGCATGGATCTGTGATCTGACAATCTTCTGGTTGTCAGTAAATGATTTCAGTAATTGGTGAACAGTGTTCTATATGTAGAGGATCTTCAGGATCTCATCTTCACAATGTATTGTTACCGTATCATTGTGGGTTAAGCTTTTTTTATCCCACGTTATAATTTGCTTTGCGCCAGATTTCAAGTATATGGGTCCATTATGGGGAAACTCGTCTCATTAAAATCACAGTCTTCAAGATGTGCCTTAAATGCGTCCCCCGTTTGGGGTTCTAGGTATCTTATAAGTGAGGATTTGTCAAACCCTACATGGATACCTAGGCGACGTTGAGGACCGTTTTGGTCCTCTGTGGTGGTGCAATAGGGATTTAAACTGTGCGACCGAAGATTCTTAGACGAGAAATGTTCGGTGGCATTCTATATGCAAGTTGCATTGGAGACACTGACCTCCAGGGTGTCTTTTATTTACGATGCAGCATGCAGAATTTGCATGTCTCCATGCATCCATCGGCAATCAGGATTTAATGGACGTTCAATCCAGTGGAGTCTACTTATCAGTGACTCTGCTGACCCATTTTGGGTATGAACATGCGTCACTGTATCTTCATTTTCTATTCCCGTTGCTTGGCAGTACTCTTGAAATGACCGGGAGGTATATTCCCCCACATTAACCAGACTTATTTTCTATATTTGATTGTCTGGAAAATGTGCCCGCAGCATTTTTATTTTTGTGCCAATAGCTTTGGGAAAGCTAAGTTACGGGTCTGTAGTAGACACACATATGAATATTCTGAGGATGCATTTATCAGTACAATGAAGTACCGAAATAGCCCACTAGGGGTGGAATTTGTCCACATATATCTCCTTATATTCTTTTTGAGGAAGCGTGGAGATTCCTTTTCAACTTTTCGTAGAGATGGCCTAGTAATTAGTTTTCCCTTATAGTAAGGGATGCGAGGGAATTCTCCCTTCTGAAGAATCTTCTGGTTCTTCAAGTCATACCCATAGGATAAGATGCAATGCATCATCACTGATCCGGGGTGGCCAAGTCTATCATGCCAGAGTAAAAACTTGGCTGATGTCGGGCACTTCAGGTGCTCCGTTTAAATCAGCTTCCTCTCTCTGAATCTTTGTATGGTAGAGGCATGTAAGGCTCTCAAAATGTTCAAGTATGGATTTTACTCCTTTCTTGAGACGTTACATACAGTAATTTGTTTTTCATTTACATTTTCTGTTTCCAAATGGAATCCGTTGAAACGGATGTCCTTGAAACTTAGAAAGTTTCTTTTGGAATTCAGAGAGAATAGTGCATCCTTTATTTTTGCTTTTGTGTCATTGGGGGGCAACAGTGTTGCATTCCCAGGATCTTCAATATAGCCCTGATGTTGGGCTTTGTTTTGAAAGTTCGTATATGTTTATTGTCTACTAATCAGTCATGAGAGCAGTTCATCTGTTAAAAGATGAATAATATAGTCACATGCATTTTCAGATAAACATTTTCATTCAAAATCAAATTACATAATATGAAAGCTCTCATAACATAAAATATTCTAAACAGTTTGCTAAGATAAAAATGGAAAGCTAATCAAGCAGATCATCATGTTGGAAGTCGTCAGCTGTAAACTTGACTGGAGCATCAGAGGTCATCAGGTTTGTTTCAGCTTTATTTTTCTTGTTCTTTTTATACAAATCCTGGAGATGCTGCGGAGTTCGACACACTCTGGACCAGTTGCCTTTCATGCCACAGCTATGACACTGGTCTTCCCATTCCCTATTAGGTGGGGTGCATCATCTCTATTTTTGTCATTTCTGCACCACATGAACTTCCGCTTACTTTCATTTCTTCATTGCTGGACTTGGCCACTAGCCCTTTTGTTCTGTCGGTGGTCTTTCTTTTCTTTTGTTGTCCCTCTTCTTTCGAGAAGAAGAGGCATAATGAGCTTCTGGGAGGGGAGCAGTGCCAGGGGGCACATGTTGTGAGTGGCGAGGAGAAGCTCTCTGTTTTGTTCAGTCATGAGTAAACATGACAGCAGCTCAGAATACTTGGTGAACTTTCGTTCACGGTATTGCCGCATAAGTATCGCATCTTTTTCATAGAAAGACGTATACGTCTTTTCTAGCATGCGATCTTCTGAGACTTTCTCACCACACAACTTCAGGCGTGAGGTGATGCTAAAAAGTGCTGAGTTGTACTCAGCAATGGACTTGAAGTCCTGCAGTCTCAGGTTCTCCCACGCATATCGTGTCTTTGGAGTATAACATCTTTCTGATGTTTATACCTATCCTCAAGGGTATTCCATATCTCAAGTGGATTTTCGACCGTAAGGTCTTCAGCGTTTAGGGTCTTGTCCACATGGCAGCGAATATAGATAATGGCTTGCACCTTTTCTATATCGCTTACATTTTCATTATTAGTCACAGCAGAAATGAGGGACTTTGCCCGTAGATGTAACTTCACATCGAGCTGCCAGCTCAGATAGTTTCTTCCTGATGCATCCAGCACTTCGAAATCGACACTTGCAATTTTAGCCATTTATCTAGCAAAGCACAATTATGCATGAATTAATAATTTAAACATAAACATTTTCATGCGGAGGCAATTTTAATATGAAGGGCTAATTGTGTGGATCGGCCAGTCCCACATAAATAAGAGTCCAAAGTCCCATTACAGTCCATATTACATAAATGAAAGCTTTAAAAAGAAATTACAACTTTGGAAACTCACGTGAGTCCCATATAAGATCTTCATCTTCAAATGTGGCCTCCGTCTCCATGGAAAATGGTCTTCGATCTTGAACATTTACATAATTTCCTCACTACAATTTCTCTCAAAAGTAAAAGAAAAGTGCGGTAAAATAAAATGTGGGACTTAAACAGCCGACCCAAACCACAATTAACCATTCATGCAAAAAATTTGTGATCATCAAACATTTTCATCAGACATTTTCATCACAAGCATCACAGGCAATAAATATTCACAGAGATGGATAAACAATTTAATCACTTAATAATTATTAGACCACTGGACAATGTCATACACCGTTAGGTTAGGTGACTAACGACAGAGCGGTCGCAGGTTCTTCCTAATTATTAAGCTTAAATATAATGCACAACCATGCATGTAATATCCATAGAATAAGCCAGTGATGCAAAGCATGTATAGATGATTTTACAGAAGAAACATGTAATGCAAGGGTTGTGCAAAATTTGGGTTTATTCCAAGAATTGGAAAAGAGCCCTCATTTGACATGTTCTACGCAAAAGGAAAAAGTTTTCCTTTTTAATTCATCCCCAATAACCCCCAATGGTCACCAATAATCCCTTATATGTCCACTTATTGCCCCCATAATATACCGTGATCTTTCACGAATTTTTAGGCCCACAAACACCCTTTATAATTAATTTTTAGCCCAAAAAGTCTTTTAAGGCTTATTTTTAGCCTTCGCCCCCCCCCCCCCCCCCCCCTTTGAAGAAAGACTGGCATGCGGGCCTGAAGCCCGCAGGTTGGCTGAGGGCTTCAGGCCCGCAGTCAAATTTTTTTTGAAACAAGGCCTGCGGGCCTGAGACCCGCAATTTGCTTGCGGGCGCCCGCAAGGCAGTAACAATTTTTTTTTTTGAATCTGGGCTCGAGGCCTAGTATGGTTTTAGGGCGGCGGCTAGGGTTAGCCGCCGTCGCCCCCTTATAGCCGCCGAACGGTGGTGGGAGGGGGGTTGGCCGCCCCTTGCAGGGGGAGCGACGGCGGGGCGCCGGTCGTCGACCCCCTGCAGGGGAACGGCGGCAGGGCGCTGGCCGCCCCCCTGCAGGGGGGCAGACACGGCATCGGCCGCCCCCCATAGGGGGATGTGGCCATGGACGATGGGGTGGGGGTCGGGGAGATGGCCGGTGGCTAGGCCGGCGACAGGCATGGGTTAGGGTTTACATAAGAAAAACCCTAAAATTTTGATTTTTGGGATGAAAAATCCGTCGTTTTTAGTTGATCTAGCAAATCTCCATATCGATCTTGCGAGATCTGGCGGTAGTACCATCATACGTATGATTAAAAACATCGTTCAGGTACCTTCACAGACTTAAGAAACACAAGGAGGTTATGGATCTCATTAGTAGAAAGTGTAACACACGATGCTGGCAGTTCATACTTTTTATTTTCCTTCAGAATGGTCTGCAATTCAAAACAAATCTCCAATTGATTTAAATCGACCCTCTCCTTTAATCCATCTTTCGACTAGGTCGAGTCTTGCACCATGGTGTACAAGAGATTTTCATAAATATTCTTTTCTACAAGCATGACGTTTCGGTTTTGACTTATTTTCAAACTCATCCAATATGGTAACTGAAAGAAAATAATGAACTTTGTCCATCCAACTGGGAGTATTGTCATCTCTGCTATGTCAGATTCTGGTTGAGGCTTTCGTTGCTTTCTTGTTTTTGATTTCTCCTTTCCCTTTCCCTTTCCCTTTCCCTTTCCCTTTGCAATCTTCCTTCTAACACCAAGAGTGTTCTCTTTGCTATATCTTTTTTTTCAAACTTTACTCTAGGCAAAGGATGAAGTGCCTCAAATATATCCTCTCTACTTAGTTGTTTTAGTGCTCCTCTCGATTTGCTTTCACCATCAAATAAGTGTCCATGTCTTCTATATTTATGATCTGCTTGTTGTCATCTTCTATGCTTCCAAAAGCATTGCTTATGGCTAAATTTCAAATATTTCCCTCATAACCTGTCGTGCAAAGTAGACATGTAAATTTGTCCTTTGTCAATTTCAAATATTTTTCCTCATAACCTATCGTGCAAAGTGGACATGTAAATTTATCCTTTATCAACCAACCAGATAGGTTATTATCAAGGCTCTAAATGGCGTGAGGCGTAGCGTGGCGTCGAAGTCAAGCCTCAAGCCTTAGGAGCCTTGGCAGAGCCACAGCGTTTTTCAAGGCGTGGCTTAAGGCGGAACATGTGTGTATATATTATATAATATATGGAGAGGTAGACAGTAAACTATACTCCACTTAGATGGATTAGTTTCCAAATCCTACCAAATCCATAGCCTTACATCTACATTGAGATGTGGGCTTACTGCTTACAATTAACTAAAGTGTTACTTTACTAAAAAGCAATTGTTTACATAACTAAAAAGCATGTGACCTCAATACATCATCAATATCAAAGCAATCGATTAACACAGTTGTTAAAGCTATTTGGATAATTGGATCTAAACAAAATTTGCTGATACTTGAAGGAACATTGATTTTTGCATGTCCTAGTTCAACATCTTGAATAAACTTTGTACACAAGTGTTGTCTGCAAGCGAGATGAAAAGTCATAGGCCTTAAATCGAATGTAAGCGGCTACGAGATGAAAAGAAGCCTCAAATAATGAGAATGGGTCGGATTCGGGTTTTCTTAGCCCTATAATGCGGACCCATGTGCCTTTTTTTAATTTTTTAAGGCGTGCCTTATGTTTTGTGGCGTGCCTTGTGTCACCATGGCATGCCATGGCGGCGTGCCGCCTCAAAGAGCCAACTTGGGCACTAACGAGGCGTGAGGGTGGAGCCTTGCCGCCATGGCG
Organism: Scilla litardierei; assembly: GCA_030789695.1. Lineage (NCBI taxonomy): Eukaryota > Viridiplantae > Streptophyta > Magnoliopsida > Asparagales > Asparagaceae > Scilla > Scilla litardierei. Next base: position 67,550,963 of record CM061140.1, read on the forward strand.
TGCCATGGCATCGCCGTGGCGAGTTTTTTAGAACCTTGGTTATTATATGCAGGAAAGTCATTAATGTCCATAAAACAGTAGCCCACATATGAAAGTTTTACTTTGTAAAGGCATCGAATGTGTTCACACCCTCTTCCCATAAAAGCTTCAGATCATCAATCAATGGTTGTAGGAAAACATCGATATCATTTCCCTGTGAGTATTTTCCAGGGATCAAGAGTGACAGTATCATGTATGGTTGCTTCATACACATATAATCAGGAAGGTTATATGGGGTTACCAACACTGGCTAGGTCGACCAACCGGAGCTCATCATTACAAAAGGGTTAAATATGTCGCTTGCAAGACCAAGTCTAAAGTTCATCGGCTCTCTTGCGATGTTTGGATAAATTCTATTGATATGCTTCCATGCCTCACCATCCATGGGATGCCTTGGTTTTCCATCATCTACATGTTTGGTTGCGTGCTATTATATTTTTCCTGTCAGTTCAGCAGAAATGAATAACCTTTGTATCCTAGGAATAATTAGGACATAACAAAGAACCTTTGCAGCAATCTTCTTCTTCTTATTCTCGTTTTGGACTGTATGACCTTCCTTGTTTGACCCTATACTTTGTTCTACTTTCCACCATGGTATATGACAGGTTAGGCATTCATTTAAATCTTTATTTTCTTTATAATAAAGGATTCAATAATTGGGGCATGCCTTAATGTTCTTGTAATCGAGCCCTAACAAATTGATGATTTTGCTTGCTTCATAATGAGTTACAAGAATGCTATTCTCACATCCGGGAATTACCCTTCTCAACAGATCCAACAACGTATCAAAATGTGTGACTGCCATTTCACTACTTTCGGATATGAAGATGTCTGATCAAGAATGATTGCCTCGTAAACTCACATACTTTGTATAAATATGACTTGTTGTCCTTCACTAATTTAATCAAATGATCAACGTCACTTAAGGAATGTGCATCCTCTAAACAATTATCGGTCGTAAACGGTGGAGCAAGAATATCTTCTAACATGTCACTGTGTCATCTACACATTGATCTGCATGCACAATGCATGGCTCTGCTTGAAGCATCTCCTGGTTACCAAACCTTCACCGTGGTAACTCCAAAATTTATAGTTAGGGTCGAAGCCATTCACAGACAAGTGGAAACGAACAATAACCTTATGATGTTTAAAATTTTTTTGACAATTCTTGCAAGGACAATAAATATTTCCACTTGACAAGCATGTTGGGTTAGTGTCAGAGTATGCTAAAAATATGTCTATCCCATCTTGGTATTATTGTTCTTTGTGCCTATCTTTATTTGATATTTCCAGAAATGACTTGTCATGAATCGCCCGCATCTACAATAAATTTAAGATATGAGATATAAGTTTAGTTGATATCACACATATATCCTAGTGTGTTTGTGTGTACTTACATTTCGTTACCAGCTGTAAAGGGGAATGCTTATATCCCCTTAGTTATGCAAAGGTATCGTGTTGTATCCTAATTTGTGCATTTGTGTCAAATTTCATTTCGTGAAAATTTTGACAACACCTAGCTGATGTTCTTTGAGTACCCATAAAGGTTTGGTACTCAAGAGCAACAAATACGTGCAGCCGAAACTCAGCCGAAACTCTCACGAAATGAAAGAACACACAAACACACAAATTAGAATACAATTTTATGCGATACATTTGCATATCTAACCAGTCCACACGAATTAATTGCCTGAATCAAACACAAAGGTTGTACCATCAACCAATCCATGCATGCATGTGATACAAAAATATTACATATATATATATATATATATATATATATAGGAAAAAGGGGATCTAAGGTGCCTCCTTAGATGAAAATCTAAGGAGGCGCCCCCATTTACCCACATCTCCTACAATTTTTTTGAAATGTTTTTTCATGGGATTATTTTTCACATCATGGATGATCAACAAACCAAATTTCAAGGGATTCCAATACTTTTTGAGCCCCCATCTATCCCTTACAACTTCAACGGTCTGAAAACGTGCTTAAAACCCCACGAAGTTGCAAGGGGTAGATGGGGGCTCAAAAAGTATTGTAATCTCTTAAAATTTGGTATGTTGATCATCCATGAGGTGAACAACAAACCCATGAAAAAACATTTCAAAAAAATATGGGAGATGGGGAGAAATGAGGGCGCCTCCTTAGATTGAATCTAAGGAGGCACCTTAGGATACCTTTACCCATATATATATATATATGTGTGTGTGTGTGTGTGTGTGTGTGTGTGTGTGTGTATATATATGTGTGTGTGTGTATATAAATATATGTGTGTATATATATATTTTTTTTTTGACGAGTAAAAATTGACTTTATTAATGACAAAACAATACAGAGAATCCACAAGGGGCCTGGGAAGATAATAAGGAGAGTGGGGAGAGGGCACAAGCGTCGTCACCCACTACTCCCTATAATCCTCCCAGGGTAACCCTTTGGCCAAATATGTACAGATATATTACAATGAATCAAACATCCTTAAAACCCCAGTTATCAAACGGGATTGTAGCACCCGGCTGGTCATGCTCTAAGCCTCGCAGAGCAATGCGAATATCAGTCGAGATGGCCTCAAAGAGATTGGTTTTGGACAAACACTTACCTTCAAAAATTCTACTGTTTCTCTGCTTCCAAATATGCCACACAATGGAAGCAAGAACAGTTTTAGCTAGAATACCCAGACAATCCTTTTTAGGATATTTAAGTAGGAGACTTCCAACCCCAGGAAGGGTACATGGGACAGGATCCGAGATGTTAAGCTTAAGGAAGCTCCTGCATATAATATAGCGACTGTATGGACATTCAAAAAATAAGTGGTCGATACTCTCAACTGATCCGTCATCACAAAGAACACAAATCTGTTCGGATGTAATCCCCCATTTATGCAAAATGTCTCTAGTCAAGAGCTTCCCATGAAAAGCACGAAGGAGCGTAAGGGACCATTTAGGGACATGCTTGCTGTACCAGACGACATTGTAGAAGGGGAAAATAGGTCCTTGCTGGCGGGATGATTCCCAAGCATCCCTAAATGATCCACTGCAGGTGGTAATCCATTCCCATGTATCTATGCCAGGGGAGAGACGAAAGTGACCAATGTGAGGAAGCAGGTATTGAACGGCAGGCGACCAACCATTAAGGGACCAATAATGAATGACCAATCTTTTTTCTTCACCAGGTGGGACAGCATGTAGCAGGGCAAGGGGTCCACAAGGTAGCCAGTTATCAAACCAAAAGGAAGTAGAAGCACCATCTCTTACAATCCGCTTAATAAGTTTAGATGAAGGTCCACGATTTTTGATTAAGAACTTCCACGTGCCAGAATGTGTAGACTTAGAGGTAGTATTGTAAAAGCAGTCCGTATTTGGAATGTATTGTCTCCTCATAAACCGTGCCCATGGGCCATCAGTAGTTAAGAGCCTCCAGGTTAGTCGCACCCCAGAAGCCACATTCAATTCAGATAGTAATCTTAGCCCAACTCCTCCCTCCTCCTTAGGTTTGCATAGATCCCGCCAGGCCCAAATGCGCTGCTTACCCCAAATAAACCTCCTACATGCTGAGGAGATGGAGCGGATAATAGATGGGGGGATGCGGAATGCAAGCATCCAGAAACCCACCATGCCATAAATAACAGTCCGGACCAATTCAATACGGCCGGAAATAGAAAGTAGAGACGAGGACCAACCATGAAGTCTCTTTTTGCATTTATCAACCAAACGTGCATACATGGATGCCTTAGGATACTTAGAGGAGAGAGGTAAACCAAGATAAACAGATAGAGTTGATACCTTCTTCGCTCCAAGAAAGGATGCAAGCGAGGTAGGATCCCGGGTACCCTTGCTGAAGATAGAAGAGCTTTTTGCCCAATTGACCTGGAGTCCAGAAAGGAGATGAAAAGTGTGCAACAAATCTCGTAACCCCTTGAAGGAGTGCTGATTGCCACGGCAGAAAACTAGGAGATCATCAGCGAACAGCAAATGTGAGATAGAGCCCGATCGTCGCATAGGGTGGATGGCATGTGAGGCCTCTGCCCTATCCATAAGCAGGGAGAATACTTCCATAATAAGCACAAAAAGAAAGGGGGAAAGAGGGTCACCTTGCCTCAGCCCTCTATTTGATGTAAAGAACCCTGTAGGAGCTCCATCAACCAACACTGAGAAAGAGGGGGTAGTCAAGCATTCTGAGATCCAGTTTATAAATCGCCTTTGAAAGCCCATTTGGTGAAGGATAAAAAGCACAAACTCTCTATTTACACTGTCAAACGCCTTCCGCAGGTCTAGCTTTAAACAGGCACGGGATCCCATCGGGTTACTAAAATCGCGAATCTGTTCATGAGCTAGTAGGGCACAATCAGAGAGTAGACGGCCAGAGAGGAAAGCGGACTGGTTTGCAGAAACCAGTTCATTAATCACATGTTGTAGCCTGTTGCACAATGTTTTACTGATAATCTTATAAATAACATTACAGCATGAGATAGGCCTGTAGTCCCCCATATCTGATGCCTTAGTATTTTTGGGGACTAAGGTGAGGAAGGTGTGATTAATTTGCCGTAGCATTTTCCCCGATCTGAAGAAAGAAGAGACAGCCAAACATACATCCTTGCCAATGATGTCCCAATCCTGCTGATAAAAATGAGCATTAAAACCATCAGGGCCAGGCGCCTTATCTTTGCCCATTTGGAAGACCGCCTCCTTAATTTCATCATCCGATACATTCCTCTCAATCCACCCTGCACATTCGACAGTGAGCTTCCGTTTGGGGATAACATTAGGGAAGACAGTCCAGTAGTCGCTTTGAGTGTATAGGTCCTTAAAATAGGAGGCTGCATCTTCCCTAAGCTTCTCAGTGTTCATATATAAGGATCCATCAGCATTCACAAGATGACATAAGCTGTTATGACTAATCCTTGCCTTAGTCGCATTATAGAAAAATTTAGTATTACGATCTCCCAATTGTAGCCACTCCTGTCTACTTTTCTGCCTATAGTCACTTTCCTCCACATCCAGAGAATGGGCAAGGGCCAAGGCTGCAACCTGCTCCCGGCGTTGAATATCAGTGTTGAAATGAAGATCCATCCGAGATTGAATACTCTCCAGATCCTGGCGGCATTTAAAAGTGTCTATAGAGGATTTGTATGCTGCCGAGAATGACTTAAGCCTTCCTTTAAGGTATTTAAGCTTGTCAACAAAACACTTCATGGGCCAGATTCCCAGGTCTCGCCAAAAAAGAGAAGGTTGACACGGAGGATACCCAGTCCAGGACGAGAGGACCAAATCTCTATAACCATTATAGGATCGCCAAGAATTATAATATTTAAAGGGCTTAGGGTAAGAGTGTACCTTGGGGAGGAGATGAATGACCATAGGGGGATGATCACTAGTTCCTGGATTGAGGAAATCACAGTACGAATAAGGGAGAAGGCGTAGCCAATGAGAGTTGCAGAGGGACCTATCCAATCTGGCCGAGATCCGTTGTAGCCCAAGTCGCCTATTACTCCAGTTATTATGCGCCCCAATACATTTTAAGTCCAAGAGTCCACAGCTACCCAGACAGAGGTTGAAATCATCTACTGCTTTGGGATTCAAGGGCCTGCCACCCACCTTCTCGTTAGAAAATCGTACACAATTGAAGTCGCCCCCAACGAGCCAAGGGAGATTTTGCATTTTGACAGCATCAGAGGTGAGATTACTCCATAAAGGAAGTCTAAGAGTGGGAAGATTGAGGGCATACACAGCAGTAAAGGCCAAAACAAGTCCAGCTACATTAGTGATAGCAAGGGTTATGTGCTGAGAAGAAATAGAGATAGGCTGGAAACTCCAAATAGCACTGTCCAAATAAATGAGAATGCGGCCTCCAACATGATAATTCCAATTATTAACAGAACACCAGGTTTTGGGAAAGCACCTGGAAATCCTCCCTGCATTAGTTTCCTCTACTTTCGTTTCTAGCAAACACACAATAGAAGGCCGTAAGGATCGAAGTCTTTGCTTGAGGTCTCCCCTTCTTGAAGAATTATTAAGACCCCGTGTGTTCCATATGAACACAGACATCAACAAATTTGGGGTGGGGCTCCACTAGAACCAGCTAGCCGGGAGCTACGACGCGTAGATGAAGGAGGGGTAAGCTTCAATTTGGACTGTTTTGCTTTGGCTTTGGACACCTCCAATTTTAAACTCATTATATCATCAATCCAATCGGGGTTTTGGAAAGATAGTACAGTTGGGATAGGTGAATCTGAAGTGACATCAATCTCAGTGGAGGGGCTTGAATGCAGCAGGGACGAATGACTCTGTACCTGGACAGTGCCAGCCTCAAGGAGACCCACACACATAGGGGTAGCCTCAGGAAACAACCCATCACCGCTTGGGGAAGCATGCCCGCTGCACTCCCCCACAGAAGTAGCCTTAGGCATCACATTGCCTGTGGACGTGCCGGGCCCTGATTGGTTGCCCGCCATCAGGTTGCAAGGAATAGGCCCGTGAGCCATCTTCTCACCGAGCAGTGAAGCTACAGGCACGACAGTGTTAGTAGTCAACAAATTGGCCCCACAGGGTGATTCCGTTGATGATGTGGAATGCAAGCTGTTGGGCAGTGTACCAGAACTGCGAATGCTAGAGTCCTCACCCCTAGAAGCAAGCGAGATATCAATAATTTCCCCTTCCTCAGGACGGTCATCCTCAGGCAAGAGCTCGGTCATTGAATCTTTTGGCTTTGTTAACAAAGGAGAGGTGACATTAATTTGGATTGAAGTGGGCTCCTTGCTAGCCACCTCAACTGAGCATTGGGAAGGCAAGTGCCCAAAGCTAGAACATGAATGACACCGAGGGGGTTCACCCTCATAAATAACATCCACAGATAGGGAAGAGCCACCCTCCAGCTCTATAGAAACAGTCCTGGCTAGAGGCTTATTAGCGACAACCTCAACAAGGCATCGGGCATACTTGATACGGTCCAAGTTAGCCGTCGCTCGATCCATGCACAAAGGGGAACCGACTCCGCTAGCAACAATATTCAATATCTCCAGAGACCACATATGAAGAGGGAGGTTGTGAAGCTGAATCCATACAGGGACAGATGTCAGAAAGTCCCTATCATGCCTTAGTGAGGGACTCCAACGTTGCAAGACAACGAGACGCCCATCAAACAACCACGGGCCTCCATGTAGAATGGCTTCACAGTCCTCGCTCTTCCCAAATCGAAAATAAAAAAAACCATTCTCCTTACTATAGATTTGCAGACTCCCCTTTAGATTCCAAAGGCGATCAGTCCAAGCTTTAATCTGTCCATAATAAGGAATGTCACCCAGAACATAGCCTACCAAAGTCTCCCTCCACTTAGTTGCCCCTGACTCTAGTAGAGAATTAGGGACCCAGACTTTTGTATCACCATTGCTATCGACCAAGGGAGGGACAAGTGACATAGTTAGGGGATCAGCATACTTACGCCGCATGGAGCAAACTTCCGTCCAAGAACGTTTCCCAGCATTAGGATTGATGTGAATTTGGCCTTTGGGGCGGACAGGCATTCTGACGAACACTTGATCTGTAGGGCTCTTATTCCCGTCAGTCGGCGCCTTTGGCTGCTGTTTAGATCGAACCATCCGATGAGTTGGGGGCCCAGCAACACGCCCTCCATTACCACGTTTGCCCCACCCCCGAGTGGCCGTGGGAACTGCAACGGCCGCCCTCTTCTTCGCATAGCTGACCTTCTGCCACCCCCGACCATCGTCCAACACAGCAGCATCGGAGGATAGGATCTGAGGTTGGGGCTCAACACCGGACGACGCAGCGCTAGCGCCGACAGGATCATCAAACGGAGGAGCAATCGGATTTGCGATGTTGGGATCAACAAACGGAGGAGCAATCGGATTTGCAATGTTAGGGTTTGCGCCGCCAGGATCAACAAACGGAGGAGCTCCGTGAATTACGGTGGTCATTTTTTATATATCATTTGTGTGTATATATATATGTATGTATATATATATATATGTGTGTGTGTGTGTGTGTGTATATATATATATAATCATATGCGACCACGAGTTAATTGCTTGAATCAAACACAAAGGTTTTGATACCATCAACCAATCCATGCATGCATGTGATACAAGAATATTACATATAATATTTAATGGATAGAAAAATCTACGACTTGAATAAATATATTTGTGTGTATAATAACATATTCTAACTTTCAAACAAAAAGTGTAAAGTTAAATTTGACACGACATAATCATTCAACCGTCACCCTGATACCTCCTATTTTTGTAATATTACAAACAAACCCCATCCCCAATTGACTACCAGCTAATCACAACCCATACCCCTAATTTCCTAAACCCATACAACTCCCCTCCTAAATTCTAATATAACTCCACCCTTCTCCTTCATTGGGAGAACTACAAACAACCTCCTCCATTTTTATTTGACCCAATGCAAGCCCCCCTTGCTCATCCTTCTTATCCAGACGAAGCCAATCTGCTACATCATTTCTTTCTCATTACCTATGAACCCCGACGCCACATCCTCTGCTTATCCCGACAATCAACCAAGCTTCTTCCCCCCCCCCCCCCCCCCCCGGCAACATCAACGACCAACATAACCCAACACACCCACTTACAACCACCTATCTGCCATCCTCCACTCCCCTACCGAACTCCAAGATCCCCCATCTGCAAGATTCAACAACCCACCAACCGAGCTCAGCAACATCCAAACTCTGCCAAGCTCAACCTCGCTACCACAAGCTTTTTTCCCACACGAGCTTCCTCTATGCCAAGACCCCACACGAACACCCCTCTGCATCTTCTTCTTCCCACAGCCACAATCCCCTCAACCGTGAGACATCCCCTTCGTTGAGCCACTGATCGGCTCCGGATTTGCACCCGAAATGCTGTCATTTTACCGCAAGCGCATGGTACAGTGACGAGCCGATATCGAACATGGGGAGGCGGTGCTATACCACCTATCGATCCTAGGTTGATTAGGCTTCGAGTTCTTATTATGGAGGTGGAATACTAAAGGAGTCGTAATGTCGATGGACGCGTAGGTCGTGTCACTCAACGTCGCAAACTGACTACACACCAAGAAAGAAGTAAAACAAAGAGAAAACGAATGATAGAAATATCACTAGGGTGTCGGTATCCCCGCTATGACTTTCAGGCTTGGATCTCAGGTTAAGGATCCTTTCGTTGAACGATGAAGGAGGGTTAGATTGTCACATCCGGAGATGGGAACGAGTAATTAACTTTCGTTGTCCTGCTCGTCTAACGTATCCATATGCTCTGTCGCTTTTGTAATAAACTTCACACATGGATATGTGCATTACGCTTGACACTGGTTTCCGTATCACAGATCCGTATCCACTCTCATGATCTACAGATTGGGATACTACACCATGGTTGGTTCTAGCAGTCGGGCTACTCTCGTAGTCACCGACTAGCAGATCGGGGATTAGAAGTCACCCCTAGCACATGAGTCACTCTCATGATCTCGAGCTCTAGAAAGTGTCCACTGAGCCCTAATCAGATTCGTGGAGATTTTCCCTGGAATATAGAGCTACTTTTGTAATCGTCCAATTCTCAGGCTAATTCTTTAAAATCCTTGTTCAAACTACCATAGAGCAACCATAGATTCATTCAACTAAGGTTAACCTAACATCCAATCCCTAGGATCCTAGGGTTCAACCTAACCCAAGCAATAGATCTACTCAAACATAGCGAAAGATATGGAAACAATAGAAAACATCACACGCAACAAAAGAAACAACAATCAAATAAAGATTAACGAAGAAATACTTAGCTTCTTATAAGATCTGATACAAAATCACTAAGGAGGGGGCCGATGGCGTGGCTTAACCTCTGAAATAGTCTCCCCTGATCCGAAGATGGATCCCCCTCAATGACGGCTACAAGCCTCTATATATAGTCTCTCACCAAAACCCTAGAAAAGCCCAGAAAACCCGAACAGATCGTAACTTAAGTTGTTGGGTCCACGAACAGCTCGGCTGAGTGCACCCTAGCGCTCGGTCGATCGCCTTCTTGGAAATCGGCTTCTTGGTCTGCGAAAAGGGGCCACTCGGTCAAGCAAGATAGCCGCTCGGTCGAGCACTATCTTGGGGCTTCAATTCTTCGACTTGGGTAGAGGATGCCACTCGGTCGAGATGTTGAGCCGCTTGGCTGAGCTAATTCAACAGAGAGTTCCAAGGCAAATTTGGGGGTCGTCTGCAGAGGGTCGCTTGGACGAGCAAGGTGGGTCGCTCAGCCGAGCGACCTGCTACTTGGAAGCTCTCTATGCCTTCAATTTTCCCTTCATTCTGTAGCTCAAGCTCGGCCAAGCACCTGGCGCGCTCAGCTGAGTAACCTGGAATTCTGCCTTTGGTCCTCTTCTTTCTTCCTTCCTCGTCTTTCTTTCCCTTTTCTTTCTCTTCTTGCTCCTCTTCAGTAGCATGAACTCCTCAAATATGATGTCGTTGACGCTCATGCATCGAGGATTATGTCATTCTCTTCAATATGCTCCAAATTACTCGATATTCCCTGAAATGTGACTAAACGCTCTCAAAGTCAAATAGTTCCAATTATCAACATAAAATCGTATAAAATTGGGATTTAAGCAATCATCATGATGTGTAAACATATAGACAAAATGTGGAATATTATGACACATCTACATCTCCCAAGCTTACCTCTTACTCGTCCTCGAGGAAGACTCATAAGAAGTGGACCCATAAGAGGAATACAAATGGAAAGGTGAGGTGTTGAAGTGTGATGGAGTCAAGGGGCTCAATCTCAAACTCAGCAAATGTATAAACTCAGGGATACAAGAATACATGAAAACAACCAAAATGATTAGAACGCACATTCACGCATTAAGTCTTGCCCAAATTAACATAATGTGAATTTCAATAAATGTAATGAACTTGATAAATAATAAAATGAGAGCATAACTACATCCTATCATAGTTTATCATGAAATATACTAAGTTCACATAGATGAATCCAATGTCCACAACTCATTCTCTAAGTAGTATAAATATGTATGATCAAACAGTTTCAAGCATGCATGGTGTTTTGTTAAGCTTCATGGAATGAGTTAGTAAACTCAATTAAGGTAAGGAGGCATCATCACACTACGCCTATTTCCTAACTCCTAGAACCCATCAACCTTGCCATGTCCTTGTGCTATATAGAAATGGAGATAAGTATAGGGAATATTTGTGTTTTTATACTCTTGGCTATTTTTTGGCTTTTTTTGTCAAGCAAACTTGCGTAAATGTAATGGAGTGCAAGGAGCGATTTATGCATTCCAGATTAGATGATCTTATGGAATTAGGTTGTAAGGAACCCCAAGGACCTTTTTAGGATATTTTTTTGATTTTTGTATTTTTGGATTTTTTGCGAACTCACGTAAACGCGATGGAATGCAAAGTATGATCAAAGATCATTTATTTGGCTATATACAAAAGAAAAGGAAAAAGCATAGAATCTAGACATGGCTCGGTTTCAGGAATTCTAATTATCACCACTTTGGTTGTCATGGGGTTATCCTATCTCTTTTGAATCACTAGACATCCATGAAGCAATAGAATTATCAATCCAATACGCAAAAATCAAATAATTTTCAGATTTTCATTCATTCATTTTTAGTTCAACTGTTTCGAGAATATAGTTGTGAAACTATGTATTTTACTATGGAAAAGCATATTAACAATGATACTCTAATCAAGGAAGTAAACTCTAATCTAACAGATATCAGAGTTCATAAAAAATAAATTCACAATATTCGATGGTAAAATGAAGCATATGAGACATAAATAGAGAAATGAATATGGTTCATCTGAAAATTTTAGGGCGTGTTTCACGACGAAGCAAAGTGTGTGCACTGTGCACTCCCCCGAGCTTAAATGTCACATTGTCCTCAATGTTTGTGTGATATGGATAGAAGACAACGACAAAAAAGAAAGCTACACAACAAAATAATTTCTCTCCCCCCAAGCTAAATCAGATGTTTCCCGATATCGACAGATGGGTATAAAAATTGGCGAGAGAAGCAAAATAGGCATCATAATATGAGAGTGGGCAACAATAACATATAGAGGGTCGGGTGTAAAAGATAATTGTGTTGCCGTCATACGAGGTGAATTTATTTAAACTAGGAAAGCATAAAAAATCATAAACATTCCTCTTGCTGTCGAGAGGATTCGTGTTTATTTAAAGCATAAACACAACTACGCTACTGGATTGATACCACCTGTAGCAAAAGGCAGATCCAGTATATTTGTCGGTGCAGGCAACTGCTCCAACTACTCCTTTTGTGGCTCTGACAGGTGCATGTAGCCACAGATTCCATCAGATCTAGCAATGCAGCTCCCAGCATCTCTCCAAGGACTCCACTATACCCTGAAAGACATAAGCCGCATTAATCTGACGTGGATAATTCTTCCCCAAAATAAAAGTTTTACAAAGAAGATTATCAAAGGAAATATGTAAGATAAAGATCGGTTGATGATACTTCCTTGAAAATATATCTCCACTCTTGTGCACCACGACAAGCAACTCCTCGTCGTTCGTTTCGGGTTTTTCAGGCAACTCTGGCGTTGAAGTGTGGGTCATCAGGCGAATCCTCGTCGTCATGATACTCATCCCAGTGCACACCTCCTGATCATATTCAATAGAATCCATGGTAGGTGGCTCCTCACTCTCATCCTCATCAGACACATCCCAATGTACCTCATGATCGAATGTGGTGTTGGGAGTGTATGCCCTCGAGGCAATTTATCTCTGTGTAATTGTACAAACATCTTGTTAAAAATTACAGTAAGCTATATGGTAAGAATTTTTCTAGTTTAAATCATAATGTAATAATCATTAGAAACTTTGGTAAAGTCCTGAGACTTAATGCAAGGTCAAACATGTATCGAGATAAGGATCTCGATCATTGAGAAGTGCATGACCGTCAGTAGCATAAGTCTAGAAACATTCATGGTCGTAGATGTTTCGAGAAAAGGATATCGAAACATCGGATAGACCATTATGTCTTAGTCTTCACCGTATAGCGGTGACGATAATCTAATGGTCGTTCGACTTGGTAAAGTCGGAGACGAGACATATGTGCTCATTGGAGAATGAGTTCATTGAACGACCCAATAAGAGTTATCATATGATTATGATTGACCACTCTGTCAATGATAACTCTTAGTGATGATAGGAAATTTGGTCTTTTGACTTGAGGTCATTGTACGAACCTGTACGTGAACGGTGTCACTTAGATCCCTGACCTAGCTTCGAGGTAAGGCCTGTAGAATGGTCTTTAGTTGGGTGACATTTGAAGCGTGCGAGGAGAGTAATGACCAAGATAGGATTCGTCTCTCCCGGTCAATGAGAGTTACTGTCGTAGTGTTAGTTTGATCTTTAGTGAAAACTCTGGCCAGAGTATGTTGGAAGATGTCCAACATTGTTTGACTAAAGATCGATGGAGACTAACCAGTTTCGAGCTACTGGGGTTGACAGTTTGACCGTATCTTAGGCTTGTACTAAACGGCATAGTTTTGACAAAGAGACTAAAACTATGGAATTCATCACGGACACAGTCAAGGTGGTCCCAACAATACTCATGTCAATGAGTTAACCACATAAATTGATACTGAAACAGGGACGACGCCTGCAGCTCGTGGTCACTGTCGTCTGGGGCTTCGAGCCCTACCTATAGTAGGATCATGCTGTAAGGTCACACACAGAGTGCAACCTTCGTCTAGTAATATGTAGAAATTAGGGAGAATAAGCATTCGATACAAGGGATAGAAAACTGCAAAGAGTTTATAGTTAGCCTCTACATTCGGGATGAATGATCCTCAGTGCAAGTAGGAGATTTTAAGCTTAGATGGGGACAATTTTGCATAAGATACAAAATGATATTAAATGTGTCTTAAATTGTTTAAGGCCATTTTTAATATATAATAAACGCGTTTAAAAGGTTACCTGGATGATAGGATCGTCCCGGTCTAAACGCAGGTTCAAACCGCGTGAAAAACGGAGTCCAATTACACAAGTTATAGCCAAAATCATCAAGTAGCACAAAAGGGGGTCAGCCTAATCTGTTGGGCTGATCCCAGCCCATTTAACAAAGCAGGCCTGCACCAGTAAGGCAGGCTCACGCCCGCAGGCATAGGCGGGTGTCCCGCTCGCTAAGCGAGCGTGGGTGCATGCGCCCGCTCCGTGCAGGCGTGGCCCGCCTGCTTGACACGTGCATGCATGCCCAGGCCAAAAAGGGGGCACGTGTGGTGCACAGGTGGGCCCCATGATTTAGGTTTTTGAAACCTTTGGTGGAGGCTAGCTTTTGTGTGAATTTTTGGTTTTTTTGGCTGACTTTGGACACGCGTTTGAGGGGTCAAACGGACTCGGATTGACGCGCCGTTTTTTTCCTACGCGTTCACCGTTTAACGCTCTTCGATTTGATAGGTTGTATCAAATGTGAAGCTCAACGGTGAGGGAGTTAAAATTCATGGAAGTTTGGCATTTTATTAAGGCAAACTAACTTGAATCTTTTAACTCCAAACTTTTAGTCCCACATCGGAAGTGTAATAAAGGGGAGGGGTCAGATGCCTATAAAAATAGGGGCCTACCCCCTCCTTTAAACTCGTCCCAAGCTCTAGATCTGAGCGGCTCCCAAAAGTTTGGAGCACGCTCGGATATAAGCTTAAAATAAATATTTTCTTCTCCCTATATTTCGGCATTGCTCCTGAAGGGCTCTAGCAGAGCCATGAAGGGGCTCGGATCGGATCTGAAGTCTTGACGGAGGATCCATTGAAGTAAAACTTTCTTCGACGTGTGGTTGGCTCGATGACAAGGGGATTGCTCGCCTCGAGACGTGGTGCGGTTCGAGAAGCGGTTCAGCTCGAGACGGGGAGCGGTTCAGGACGCGGTTCGGTACACCTTGCCGGTGCAAGCAAGGTTTCGGGTATGTAGTTTATTAAGCATTTTATTTATATTATTGCAGTAGCTTAGATCTATCTTGAGGTGGTCAGACCCACCTCAAGGTAGTAGAGATCATGGCTAAGGTCTTGATATCCTTAGGGCTTGTTCGTTAAATAATTTAAAGGTTTTTTTCGCTGCTTGTTCTTTCTTTTACCTCTATCGTCCGTCCGACGTATGACGTGCATAGAAATGTGCCCTAAGGGTTCCTCAAAACCCAACATTGGTATCAGAGCTTTAGGTCTACTTTTGACCTAAGGACTGCAATAGTCATAAATGCAAGTATGCTCCAAAATACATGTAAGACATGTTTTTAACTTTATGTGATAATTGTTAAAAATGGAACAAACACGATTTTAGATGCTTTAAATTTTATGTGATAAAAAATTTCTTATCATGCTAATTTTAATTTGATAATTCTTAACTATGTTCATGCAATAAAATTATATGATAATTTTTGAACATGAAAGCTGTAAAATTTTATTGGATAAAATTTTGTATGTTTGAATTACGCTTAAAATTTTAATGTGATGATTTTAAAACAAATGTTCTTGAAATAAAATTATGCGATAATTTTTGAACATGAAACAATTAATTTTATTAGATAAAAATTTTATGTTTTAAAATTATGCTTTAAATTTATGTGATAAATTTTAAAGTTGCAGTTATGTTTGTTAGAAACATAAAATTAATTATGTGATAATTATGAACTTAATTCATATGATGTTATTAAGTTGTAATTTAAAATGGCTATGTTTTATTCTTGCTTATTTGATAACACAAGAAAACCTTGTTAGGTTAGCCATTAAAAGCCATCTAATAATTATAAGATAATTTTAGATTACTTTTGCTATGCTTTAAAATTGTTTTAAATGCGTAATACACGATTAGGATAGAATCATAAAAATCATTCCTTATAGTTGATAAGGACTTAATAAAAATTTATTAACAAATCCATAAAGTTTTGAATTTTAAGATCCACTAGTTGATAGGATTAACTAGTTCTAATAAAAGCCTTTTATTCTATGGCACGCATATAAAAATGATAAGTTTCATTCAATGGACCATGATCCGGTCAAGCTTGGCTAAGCTTGTTGGATCACCCTAGCTAGACTGGGGATAAGTGATACTGGCTTAGTCAATTCACTAGCCGTATCCGCTTGACCACAATGACGCGAATCATGATTATATGACACCCAGGATTATATCTAAGTCAATTACGTTAAAAATATTTTTCAAGATTAGCCGTAACTCTCCTTATTTTAGAGGTTGGCAACTATAGGTTCTTTGTTATAGTTGTTAAGCACACTCAAGCTATGACATAGACACTTTATGGAAACTAACTTCTCAATACATAAGATGTGGTCTAGACTTGACCCAAACCGTTGTGTCATGAATACACCGAGCGCCGGTGTAAGTTAAGCTAGACACGAAAACAAGGGTCTGACTGACTAGTCATTGTGATTTGGATGAGCACACTCATGATCATAAGTGGCTAGGGGTAAAACCCAATAAGAGAGTCATATATGATATGATTGATGAAGAGTCATCTACCAATCGCAGAGTCAAAAAATTTGTTGAGCACACTCAAGGTTGTGAGATTCGGGGTGGTTGTATCTCTTATCCATTAATTTAATTTAATTAAATCGTTCATTATTATGGCTTAAAATGATCGCAAAAATAGTGGAAGGATATAGTTAGATAAAAGCCATTCTATCTATATTTAATATTGAACATATGCTAACCTATGGTAGTTTTATAATTACCAATAGAATCAAAAACATAATATTCTAAGAAAATAAGTTAACTGGTCAAAATAGTTGATTAATAGAATATCAACTCAAATTCTAATTAATAGACTAAACTATGTTCTCATTGAACATTAAATGGCCTTCTTAAAAGCACAAACTTAAGGACAATGATTTCCTTAAGTTCTGGGTCCAACAAATAAATGCATGCTACCTGTCACTCGCCTCTATAAGGGGCGGCTTGAACATACTGATGTTCAAAGCAAGTTTCTCCATACGATTTGTTGAGCACACTCAAGATTGTATGGGAAACGGTTTCGATCCATAAAATTCGCAAATTCGATCAAATTGTTTGAATCAAATATGAGTGCACGAGTGGTGCAAGATTATGTATCCCAACCGGATCTTGAGACGAGCAACTTGTTGAGCACACTCAAGGTTGCAAAGCTCAAGCATTTGGATACATGAGATGCTTGCATGGCTATTTATTTATGTTGGGTCGTATAATATCTAAATGAGATTTAGAAAAGGAAGAAGGCACTAAGTAAAGTCAATTGAGAAAGATAGTTTTATTTATCATTAGTAAAGGCATAAGTAGGAGGAACTGAAAATGTGACACATTTGAGGTCATGGTTTTAGGATAACCGTTATACAAAAGAAAAAGATTGTCTACGTATTGGAAAAAGGAACAATTGTTGTTGCTTGGACCATGTATGACGTCAAACACATTTTGACGAATGTCTTCACCTTGCTTCTGAAGCAATGTTTTATGTGAGTAATTTGTATAACGATAATGTATTAAATGTTAATATATGAATACGCAAGATAATAACAAAACTTATGGCAAAATAGACTAGGCCGTACCAAAGAGACTAAGCTTCACAAGTCACATAAAGAGGGGCCAGACCTCTCGTATTATGAAGTCTATAGACACTTGTGAATCTTGTCTCAAAGGTATGATGGCCGAAACTCCTTTTGTAAGACAGTGGGAGAATGAGTTATTGAACTCGTAGTCTCGTACATACAGATGTACCCGGACCCAAGTTTAAATTAGCCTAGATAAGTTATACTTATTACGACACGTGTTCTTGATGAAATACAAGTATGATAAAATAGAAGTACAAAATGACAGAAGTAGTTGAACTGCTTTGATTAGATCGAAGAGTCAAATACTTAGCTATATAAATCTTGCGTAAACTAAAAAGAAAATGTGATTTTCTCTCAGGTCAAGTCTCTTAACACATCGGCGTGTTAGAGAGCATGAATCACACTTTGTTAGACATGGTGTGATGCATAGCAAGTGACTCTGAGTTACAAACCTCCCTCTAGGTTAAGTCCCAGATAGTAATGCCTAGGTTTTGATAAGGTTCTATAAGGACCTTGGCAATAAGATATTCATTAAATCAATCGTTAGGAAGTTAAAGGACTATTTGAGTCTCGTGAGACGAAGAGTCGAGTTAGACATCATAGCCGATGATGGCCTAGACAACTTCCAAGATGCAATTCGGAGTATGGACTCTGATTAATAACGTAATGCAATCTGAAAAGGTCTGTGCACGTAAATAAAGTATAGACTTTAGTTTATATGTCCAAAGAAAATGTTTCTTATTGTCTGCAAGTAAATCTTCAAGATTGAAGATTGGTGCAGAAAGAAAATAGTGAAGTACAAATTATGTTAGTTGAGAACGGTTTTTTTCCTAACTCCTATAAATGGATTATGATGAAACTGTCTCGCCAACAGATTTGTACAAATCTAATCTGACCGAACTCAATGTAAATGCTCATGATGACCATGAAAACTGGAGCATTCATTATAGTCCGTTTTCTAAATATGATTTAGAAGAACGAACTTATATGAATTGGCCAGAGAGTTTTCAAGGTCAGTGTGAGAGAATAAAATAAATGCGAGGCATCAAGAGGCTAGAACATATGTTTTGACAAAGTGATCAAAGAGTTTGACCATTTATCAGAAATGAATATGAACCGTCTAAAATAATCAGTAACTTATTTTAAATTATTGTCGTAAGGTACGATGAGCTGGATGAGATCCAAAAAAATTAAATATTATGGATTCCGAGGGACCAAGAGAATTATTTCGATGAGATTCAAATGTATGGTCTAATATAAACATAGAAACCCCCTAAGTCTATACAATAGACGTTTTAGCAGATCCCTCACAAAGGCTCTACCACATGAATTCTGGAAAGACTTTTGTGTAAATGCGGTATGAGATACTGGGATAAATGGGCCTGAGTGCAAGTGGAAGATGTTGGGAGATGTATGCACTCGAAGCAATTTATCTCTGTGTAATTGTACAAACTTCTTGTTCAAAATTACAGTAAGCTGTATGTTAAGAATTTATCTAAGTTAAATCATAATGTAATAATCATTAGAAACTTAGGTAAAGTCCTGAGACTTAATGCAAGGTCAAACATGTTTCGAGATGAGGATCTTGATCATGGAGAAGTACTTGACCATCAATAGCATAAGTCTAGACACGTTCGTGGTCACAGATGTTTCGAGGAACGGATAGACCATTGTGTCTTAGTCTTCACCGTATAGCGGTGACGATGATCTCATGGTCGTTCGACTTGGCGAAGTCGAAGAGGAGACACATATGCTCATTGGAGAATGAGTTCACTGGATGACCCAATAAGAGTTATCATATGGTTATGATTGACCAATCTATCAATGATAACTCTTAGTGATGATAGGCAAGTTGGTCTTTTGACTTGAGGTCATTGTACGAACCTGTACGTGAACAGTGTCACTTAGATCCCTGACCTAGCTTCAAGGCAAGGCCTGTCGAAAGGTCTTTGGTTGGGTGACATTTGAAGCGTTCGAGGAGAGTAATGACCAATATAGGATTCGTCTCTCCCGGTCAATGGGAGTTAGTGTCGTAGTGTTAGCTAGATCTTTAGTGAAAAATCTGGCCAGTGTATGTTGGACGATGTCCAACATTGTTTGACTAAAGATCGATGGAGACTAACCGGTTTGAAGCTATAGGGTTGACAGTTTGACCTTACCCTAGGCTTGAACTAAACGACATTGTTTTGACGAAGAGACTAAAACTACAGAATTCATATCAGACTCAGTCAGTGTAGTCCCGACAATACTCATGTCAATGAGTTAACCACATAAGTATGATAGTGAAAGAGGGACGACACCTGCTGCTCATGGTCACTGCCGTCTGGGGCTTCGAGCTCCACGTATAGTAGGGTCAGGCTGTAGGGTCTCACACATAGTGTGACATTCATCTAGTAATAGGTATAAATTAGGAAGAATAAGCATTCGATGCAAGGGATAGAAAACTGCAAAGAGTTTGTAGTTAGCCTCTGCATTCGGGATGAATGATCCTGAGTGCGAGTAGGAGATTTTAAGCTTAGATGGGGAAAATTTGCATACGATACAAAATGATATTAAATGTGTCTTAAATTATTTAAGGCCATATTTAATATAATAAACACGTTGAAAAGGTTATATGGATGGCGGGATCATCCCGGTCTAAACGCAGGTTCAAACCGCGTCAAAAATGGAGTCCAATTGCACAAATGGCCAAAATCAACAAGTGCCACAAAAGGGGGTTAGCCCAATCTGTTGGGCTGATCCCAGCGCATTTAATAAGGCGGGCCGGCACCAGTAAGGTTGGCCCATGCCCACTTTGGAAGCCTGCGCCCGCAGGCGCGGGCGAGCGTCCGCCCGCTAAGTAGGCGGGCGCCCGCGCCCGCTCCATGCGGGCTGGGCGCATGCGCCGCATGCCCCAAGCTGAAAAAGGGGTGCATGGGACCCACAGGTGGGCCCCATGATCTAGGTTTTCGAAACCTATGGTGGCAGCAGGCTTTTGTGCAAATTTGTGGTTTTTTGGCTGACTTTGGACACACGTTTGAGGGGTCAAATGGACTCAGATTGATGCGTCGTTTTTTCCTACGCATTCATCATTCAGTGCTCTTCAATTTGATAGGTTGTATCAAATGTGAGGCTCAACGGTGAGGGAGTTAAAATTCATGGAAGTTCGGCCTTTCGTTAAGGCAAACTAACTTGAATCTTTTAACTCCAAACCTTTAGTCCCACATCAGAAGTGGAGTAAAGGGGAGGGGTCAGCCGCCTATATAAATAGGGGCATGTCCCTTCCTCTAAACTCGTCCCAAGCTCTAGATCTGAGTGGCTCCCAAAAGTTTGGGTCACGCTCGGATCTAAGCTTAAAATAAAGTCTTCTCCTAATATTTCTGACTTGCTCCTGAAGGGTTGTAGCAAAGCCACGATGGGGCTCGGATCGGATCTGAAGTTTTGACGGAGGATCCACTCAAGTGAAACTTTCTTTGGCACGTGTTTGGCTCGACGACAAGGGGATTGCTCGCCCGAGACGCGGTGTGGTTCGGGAAGCGGTTCAGCTCGGGACGGGGAGCGGCTCGGGAACCAGTTCGGTACACCTTGTCGGTGCAAGCAAGGTTTCAGGTATGTAATTTATTAAGCATTTATTTATATTATTGTAGTAGCTTAGATCTATCTTGAGGTGGTCAGACCCACCTCAAGATAGTAGAGATCCTGACTAGGGTCTTGATATCCTTAGGGCTTGTTCGTTAAATAGTTTAACGGATTTTTTTGCTGCTTGTTCTTTCTTTTGCCTCTATTGTCCGTCTGATGTAGGACATGCATAGAAATGTGCCCTGAGGGTTCCTCAAAATCCAACATGTGTAAGTGTCCTGCAAAATATGTAACACGTCATCGGTATCCGAATCATCATAAATAACATGAGTGAAAATAGATTCAGATAAGGGAAGAGAGTGGGTAAAAGATTCTCCCTGAATGGAAGTAATAAGCTCTGTGGGATGGTCCTCAGCGTTAGTGGAAGGGTGAGGTAACTGCAGAAGCTCAAATGGGGGAGGGTAGTGCCCGGGATCCTCATGAATGGCTGTATCCTCATCCCAATGCACGACCCTCTCAGTGACAAACTCTGACTCCATGTGTAAGGCCTCCTCAAAAGCTTACTCCGGCTCTGTAAGCTCATATGTCATGTAGGGGGACCAGCGGGATGCTAAAGTATCCTCGGGTTCTCCATGTATGGAAGTAGATGTGTCACCCTTGGATGCATCGTATCTGTCATTCCGTGCAAGGTAGATAACCTTAATGTCTCCTCCTCCCTCTGAATCCTCTCCGTCCAACCACTCATCGTATGAACTAGCTGGATAGATGTGTGGGGGGAGCGACGACGCCGCAACCTGGCTCTGCAGTGACACCTCACAAGTGTCTCATCGCAGTTCTCTCATCAGAAGTGTCTGCAATCACACCAGGCATCACTGTCTCATCAGAGGTGACAGCGTCCATCTCCTCACAATGCATTGCTTCGGCTTGCTCCTCGGGCTCCTCGGGTATAGAAGGCAATGAAATTTCATCTTCTCCTTTTTATGCCCACTTCTTTGGTTCTGTTCCGAAACTCGAGGCATCAGATGGCTTGGCCTAGCCTTCTCAATGGTAGGTGCAAGTAGCACTATGGGCTCAATGGCAATATGGCCTTCTCAATAATTTCCACAGTATAGAAATGGGTCTTATTTCCCTCAACTAGAGCGTGGACTTCACCACCGATTCTATCTGCAGGAGAGATGCGATGAGTAATAAAATTTTGAAATGCAAGTTCAGAAGGATCACCTGCTGTTATTATCATTGGACTGGTGGATTGAACTATGTCCATGATGTTTCTCAATAGGTTCATATATGTGTCCTTATTTTGCTCAACCTGAGGGAATGTTTCAAGAACAGGAGACGGCTCGGGCACGACATCAGAAGTAATGTCATTGTTGCCTTCGTAGCTCTCATCCTTGATGTAATAATGTGAATATTCTCCCCCCCCCCCCAAGCTAAACGCCATCATCACTTTCCATATCCAAGATGAGTTCTTCATGTGCTTGTGATGTCGGGTGCTCATGAGACGAAGGAGTCTTGAAGAGTGCATCGACCTCTTGTCACAACTTAAGGCCTCATTCCGCTGAGAGTTAATAAGTTCCCTGCTTTCCTCAAACCGTGCGAGCCCAAATTATCACGACCCGCTCTCCAGGATACCCGGGAAGTACGACGAGTGTCACGTAGAAAGAGAGAAGGAAGAGAGTAAAAGAACACTGCAGGTCAACACGCACTTGCTGGGAAGTACAAGTAAAGCTCCATCACATATAAAACACTAAGAAATAAACAAAAGTAAAATATTTCATTTTATTAATGCAGTGAGACTTCTTTTACATACACCACCTAAACATGGGGGGTACAACAAAAAGAGAAACTCTAACCCAAAGTACAACAGGTACCCACATCTAGTACAACGCACACTCTAATCTACCCCTGGAGAGTCCAACTGGACGAAGTCACCCGCAAGATCTATCACAGAACTGGGAACAACCTCTGGTGTCGGGACTGCACAAGCTGCTCTGGTCCTACTCCTGAAAGCCACAAGGTGGGACACGTCAACGCGTGACCCAGTAGGAATTCCTAACACTCTAGTAGGACCCATTTTTAGAATTGGTCTACCCATCTAAGGGGTGTGGTCTAACAAGTAAGGTTCATAGTGCATATAAAAGTATTCACGTTCCAACATGCAAACATAAGTATGAGGACTTATAAAATATGCATATGAAACCATATGATTATATGCAGGTGCTGAAAGGAAACATAAGAATAGGTTATCATAGGGTAGCATCATTAACATAACAAAGGTGCAGATTAGTATAGATAGCAACATTAAAGTAAACAGAGGAACAAAAGACATGAGATAACAACATTTATAATTAAAGACAATTACTTTAAGTTGTTGATTCACGTGTTTGAAAACTCGTGTAAACCGTAGGATGCTAAGGAGTCGGACTTCACCCATGGTGGGTGAAAATTGGTACTGCAACCAGTAACACGAGCACTGGAGGGGCCTCTCGTAACTCCGTACCCGAACGGGGCAAGGTACTAGAGCGAGACTCTTCTCGGTTTTTTTGTCGGACAAACGGAGCAAACCATCATTTACTGTCATGGTGCGACACGAGCACACCAGCGGCCTCTCTAGCCCTCTCCAACTCCCCTTCTGGGGGAAACACATCGGGCGAGAAATCATAATTCATACGTCCGCTCCTTAACTCCTAAAGTTTACCAGTGTTTACCCCAAACCCACATCTAGAGCTTCACCCATTTTTGAGATGGACTGAAGACTCAAGATTCTATTTCTCTGCCTCACTTTCAGTTTATGGAATATTCATCATTTATTCATTTCAGTGGTCTCATTACCGCATTTATATCTTTTCATTTCTTTCATAATCTTCACTGATGTCGTATCTCAACAACGACCATCGCATTTCCATTTCATACCAAGATTATCACCATACTCTATTCAATATAGTAATTTTATGAAACATAAACTTTAACCACCGGTATAGAACAAGACATACCAATATTCAGCATTGAATTTGATTACTCTTTAACATGAAGCTTTAAATGAAATAAGCATAAAATCACATGGGGTACATCATAATGGAAGCTTGATGACAGAATTTAAACACAACTTAAAACAACATCATCATAACATAATCATAACATGATATATGAATATGTCTAAAACTGTCACAGCAGAAAGATTGGTATTTTTAAGCTATTTACAGTCATAATTAGTCTTCAGTCTCTGCATGAAAGTTGTAGATATGGGTGTTTTCCTTTTACTGACCAATTTTCATAAGTTCAGTCGACATACATGTTTTATGGTGAATTTTCTCCTGACATGTATAATTTCAACATACAGAACCAGAAACTGAGTCATATTCAGGTCTATTTTTCTACCAGTTACAGGCAGAATTAGAATTTCGGAAAAAAAATATGGAAAATTACAAGTTGAAGATCTTGAAGTCAGCTTTCCAACGGCACCAAGAACATCTCATTTCATTAAATGTGCAGGAAACTGTAATTATTTCACTAAGACGTGTACAGATTAGCTAAAATCAGACCAGTTTTAAAGACTGATTTTTTAACCCAACTTCTAGTTGGAAATAGGAAAAGTTGTGAACATGAAAGTTGTTAAGGACATCAAGATACATAACATAATTTTTTCAAGCAATTTCATGGAGCCAATTAAGAGCAGTTCATTACTCAAGTTTTAGTTAATCTGTACAAATTATCCTACATCAAAAATTCCTACTAACACCAATCCTAAAACTAGATCCTAACTAGATTGTTAGAAATTACTACCTCAAAAAGTCCTCCAAATGATCTTTGGCCCTTCTTAATCCTTGATGACCATCTGATTGCTTCTCTTCCTTCTTCAATTGATAGTTCAAAGCTTTGGGAACCTAGGTTTTGAATAGTAGTTGGCTTTGGTTGAGAAAATGTTAGCAAGGTGAAGCTTTCTCATTTTCTTTTCTTTTTTTTCATTTTCTATCTAATTTTTAGATTTTAATCCCTACTAATGTCCTCATCATCCTCCCCTTCTCTTCTAATGTTGCCATGTGGTTAGGGAGTAGGTGGGGATTAAGGGAGAGATGCCACATGTTAATGGGATAGGTGGGGTCTAAGGGCGTGATGACACCTCAAGCTATTAGGTGTCATCATTAAGGATTTCCAAAATTTCATTTTCTATTAAATAGAAATACATGATTAAATACCATATACTCTCACCATATTATGTATTTCATCCAATACTTTACCCATTAGTAATCAAATGATTCTAAATAATAATAATTCTACCATTTTAATAACTAAAGAAAAATCTTGAAAATACACAACAATATAATTCGCATTTAATGCAATCAAGATACGTATATAACACCCGTATATGTGATTACGGGGTATTACATTCTACCCACCTTAAAAACAAAGTCCGTCCTCGGACTTTCTAAAACTACGAGTCTAATCGGATGTTGCTTAGGTTTAAGGGTCTCCCTACCCACGAAATACTAACACCACTATATCTGTACTACACACATACATTAATATCACATAGGTGCATCACACTTATATATATACTAGGATATATTACTAACATACACACATACGATACACATATACTGCTCAAGTACAATATATTTCACTGATACCTATAACATAAGGAATTTCACAACAAGGCAATGCACATCAATTAAGAGACAATATTAATACTTATTCCCTTCTATATATGTATACATCAATATTAATCCAAGATCTAAACAACATAACTAACGCCCAATATACATACAACTATACATTACTTACAATAATGTATGATCATATATCAATACATATGTCGAATATTAAGACATTTCCATACATACCAAATATTAGGTCTTATATGTATTGTATATCAACATACCAACCAATACACACTCACTATATGTGCAAAGATACATACATATATACTCGCGTCCAATATTTACATACGTAGTTCTATATTTATCCATTTATATACCTATGCAAATATACATACATATAAACAACCAACTATTTATATATCTCTCGTAGAATATATATTCAATGATATATATACACACATATATATTCATTACAATATATTTACTATAGTACAAGAAATACGCTAATACAATATATATACGCACACACAAGACATATCCATGTACATATAAATCTTATTCACACGGTACACATACATCCGTATCTTCATATCATACTCATATCTTCACACAATGTATATATACATATAAATGCACACCAATATTATATAACTTGGCCTACCTACTTATGTACATCTATACACACATTTAGTAAGCCAATATATTTCACACACTACTTATGATACACATCCAATTGTAGCTATACTCATATACACATATCTCGCTATATCAATTTACACAACCACATTTATAGTATGCATACACATATCATTATTCTTATGTATACCATCATGCACTATTATACATTCAAATATACTTCCACTTAGGCTCACCAACAAACATCCATATAGTAACACATATATCATAAGTTTATTTACACACCAATACATATTCACACAGATACTCCGTATATATATATATATACACACACTCATCCAATAGACATTCATATACAAATATATCTTCTAACATTACTTTAATGCATCATACTCTAGTATCTATACTTACGGCTCTATATACATCCATATGGTCATACATATACACCCCCAAATATAATCTAAATATAGATTACCACATAGATAATACATAATATTCTATTGCATAGTTAATATGCCTTACACATAATTTCACTCATCAAATACTACATTCACATCAATCCATTCAAACAATATTACTATATACATACCTATACTATGAATTATAAGAATACACATAAGTAGTCATACACGTATCTATAGAGTATCTTATTTGCAGCAATAGCTATAGACACATATCTACATAAATACATGCGAATACACATGCAATACTTTTACATCCATGCAAACACATACCCACCCATACATATATGTATATATACAAACAACTACCCATGCTTACTCTCAGGAAGCTCTATACATTGGGTTCCCTAATACTAGGGTTTAATTTTAGACTGATCACCTACCCACCTTAGGACAAAACTACCCATATGGAGCATTACCCGCAATATCCTTACGCACGCCGCAGTGCGGAGACCTGCATGGGCCGCCAAATATCACGACCCGCTCTTCAGGATACCCTGGAAGTACGAATCCGTCCCAAGTATTCCCAGATCAACGAGTGTCATGTAGAAAGAGAGAATGAAGAGAGTAAAAGAACACTGCAGGTCACCACGCACGTGCTGGGAAGTACAAGTAAAGCTCCATCACAGATAAAACACTAAGAAATAAACAAAAGTACAATATTTCATTTTATTAATACAATGATACTTCTTTTACATACACCAGCTAAACATGGGGGTACAACAAAAAGAGAAACTCTAACCCAAAGTACAACAGGTACCCACATCTAGTACAACGCACACTCTAATCTACCCCTGGAGAGTCCAACTGGACGAAGTCACCCGCAGGATCTATCACAGAACTGGGAACAACCTCTGGTGTCAGGACCGCACAAGCTACTCTGGTCCTACTCCTGAAATCCACAAGGTGGGACACGTCAACGCGTGACCCAGTAGGAATTCCTAACACTCTAGTATGACCCAGTTTTAGAATTGGTCTACCCATCTAGGGGGTGTGGTCTAACAAGTAAGGTCATAGTGCATATAAAAGTATTCACGTTCCAACATGCAAACATAAGTATGAGGACTTATAAAATATGCATATTAAACTATATCATTATATGCAGGTACTGAAAGGAAACATAAGAACAGTTTATCATAGGGTAGCATCATTAACATAACAAAGGTGCAGATTAGTATAGATAGCAACATTAAAGTAAACAGAGGAACAAAAGACATGAGATAACAACATCTATAATTAAAGACAATTACTTTAAGTTGTTGATTCACGTGTTTGGAAACTCATGTAAACCGTAGGACGCTAAGGAGTCGGACTTCACACAGGGTGGGTGAAAAGTGGTACCGCAACCAGCGGCACGAGCACTGGAGGGGCCTCTCGTAACTCCGTACCTAAACGGGGCAAGGTACTAGAGCGAGACTCATCTCGGTTTTTCTGTCGGACAAACGGAGCAAACCATCATTTACCGTCATGGTGCAACACGAGCACACCAGCGGCCTCTCTAGCCCTCTCCAACTCCCCTTCTGGGGGCAACACATCGGGCGAAAAATCATAATTCATACGTCCGCTCCTTAACTCCTAAAGTTTACCCGTGTTTCTCCCAAACCCACGTCTAGAGCTTCACCCATTTTTGAGATGGACTGAAGACTCCAGATTCTATTTCTCTGCCTCACTTTCAGTTTATGGAATATTCATCATTTATTCATTTCAACGGTCTCATTACCGCATTCATATCTTTTCATTTCTTTCATAATCTTCACCAATGTCGTATCTCAACAACGACCATCGCATTTCCATTTCATACCAAGATTATCACCATACTCTATTCAATATATTAATTTTATGAAACATAAACTTTAACCACCGGTATAGAACAAGACATATCAACCATCAGCATTGAATTTGCTTACTTATTAACATGAGGCTTTAAATGAAATAAGCATAAAATCACATGAGGTACATCATAATGGAAGCTTGATGATAGAATTTAAACACAACTTAAAACAACATCATCATAACATAATCATAACCTGATATATGAATCTGTCTAAAACTGTCACAGCAGAAAGATTGGTATTTTTAAGCTATTTACAGTCAGAATTAGTCTTCTGTCTCTTCATGAAAGTTGTATATATGGGTGTTTTCCTTTTACTAACCAATTTTCATAAGTTCAGTCGACATACATGTTTTATGGTGAATTTTCTCCTGACATGTATAATTTCAGCATATAGAACCAGAAACTGAGTCATATTCAGATCTATTTTTCTACCAGTTACAGGCAGAATTAGAATTTCCGAATTTAATTATGGAAAATTACAAGTTGAAGATCTTGAAGTCAGCTTTCCAATGGCACCAAGAACATCTCATTTCATTAAATGTGCAGGAAACTGTAACTATTTCACTAAGACGTGTACAGATTAGCTAAAATCGGACCAGTTTTAAAGACTGAATTTTTAACCCAACTTCCAGTTGGAATTAGGAAAAGTTGTGAACACGAAAGTTGTTAAGGACATCAAGATATATAACATAATTTTTTTAAAGCAATTTCATCGAGCCAATTAAGAGCAGTTCTTTACTCAAGTTTTAGTTAATCTGTACAAATTATCCTACATCAAAAATTCCTACCAACACCAATCCTAAAACTAAATCCTAACTAGATTGTTAGAAATTACTACCTCAAAAAGGCCTCCAAATGATCTTTGGCCCTTCTTAATCCTTGATGACCATCTGATTGCTTCTCTTCCTTCTTCAATTGATAGTTCAAAGCTTTGGGAAACTAGGTTTTGAATAGTAGTTGGCTTTGGTTGAGAAAATGGTAGCAAGGTGAAGCTTTCTCATTTTCTTTTCTTTTTTTTCATTTTCTATCTAATTTTTAGCTTTTAAACCCTACTAATGTCCTCATCATCCTCCCCTTCTCTTCTAATGTTGCCATGTGGCTAGGGAGTAGGTGGGGATTAAGGGAGAGATGCCACATGTTAATGGGGTAGGTGGGGTTTAAGGGCTTGATGACACCTCAAGCTATTAGGTGTCATCATTAAGGATTTCTAAAATTTCATTTTCTATTAAATAGAAATACATGATTAAATACCATATACTCTCACCATATTATCTATTTCATCCAATACTTTACCCATTGGTAATCAGATGATTCTAAAAATAATAATTCTACCATTTTAATAACTAAAGAAAAATCTTGAAAATACACAACAATATAATTCACATTTAATGCAATCAAGAATACGTATATAATACTCGTA
The DNA here is from genome assembly GCA_030789695.1 of Scilla litardierei. Taxonomy (NCBI): domain Eukaryota; kingdom Viridiplantae; phylum Streptophyta; class Magnoliopsida; order Asparagales; family Asparagaceae; genus Scilla; species Scilla litardierei. Next base: position 67,581,081 of record CM061140.1, read on the forward strand.
TATATGATTACGGGGTATTACACAAATTGATGGGATGGTCAAGACTCAAGAGATAGACACAGCTTTCGTAGAGCATGTTTCCCTCCTTGTCACAAGACTCGCAGTAGGTATAGCACTCTGAATAGTAATCATATCCTTCCATCTGATAGTATGGGTCCTATTTACGGGTGTTTTCTCATCGCTGAATCGTTGACCGATGGGCGTATGGTCAACGTGATCAAGGGGACACGTGGGACCCCCATGTTCTGCCAAATGTGTGATTGCCCGATGGGGATAGCTTTGATCCTTACGTTGGCTCTCCAAAGGTTCGCCTGGGCGAGTTGAGGGCGAGCGGGCTCGTTGACGGGAGCTCTCGGCCTCGGTCAATGAGGTGCTGAGGGGTAGCCTCAGCACCGGGGGGGTCTGCACGGCCTTGGTAGATGAGGAAACTCATCTAGGGTGAGCGGGCTCGTTGCTGGGAGCACTCGGCCTCGGTCGAGGCGACGCTGAGGGGTAGCCTTGGCACCGCGGGATCTGCTTAACCTAAACAGACGAGGAAGCCCGTCAGGGGGGCGGACCTTGGTTCCGGCCAATTCTCCTCCGATGCCTAAGTCAGAACAGATTTGATAGGTGATCGGCGGGACCGGTATGGCTCACAAGGAGGCCGATACGCGTATCCTCGGACCGAGTTATAGGGGAAATGCAAAGCGGAAAACAAGGCCTTTTAGTAAAATACCTTAGTCTCTTAGTATCTCGGGAGAGATCCCTTTCCCTTTATTGGGATTGTCCCACGATCGCTCCCCCGCCACGTCCCCTCATCTCTGCCCCCATGATCTGCCTCATTGAAGGCACCTGCATGCGTCATGGGGGTGGGTTAATGGGGCCCCTTAATGGCCATTAAGGGGGGGCGTGTTTTGGGAGCGGTTAGCTCCCGTCTATGTGGGTTGATAGGGCGCACATTCCAGTCGTGGTCGACCTAGTTTCGAGTCCTTGTGAGTGCCTCGACGGTCGGCCCGATCTCCTTCTGGGGGCCTCTTGCTCCAAGCGTGGGCTTGGTCTGTTCCCTCTCGGGCCATCTCAAAATGATCGTATCAATTTCCCACATCGCTCGTGCCGTTCGGATTCTGTCGGTTCGGTTCGAGCGATGTGACTTGTGGGGATCTTGACAGGCACGTTAGTCGAGAAATTGCCATTAAATGGGCGCCATCATGACGATGCCCGGTTGAACTTCTCCCTCCCCTGGGTAAGGAATTCGAAGCGCCATCAGTCACCAGATGTCGCCATGCGTCCTCCTTTGGACGGACTTGATTCTGGGATTGTTCTTCATATAAAGATGACGCCCTTCCGAATTCGATCTTTCGTGCTTTTTGATCAAACTCTGTTCTTGCGAGTACCTGCGAATTCTCCTTTGTCTTCCTCCCTTCGGATTCCTTTTAAGATAACTTCCTTCTCCTTCCTTTGCCCCACTCGATTTGTCCTATGGCCGCACTTAGAATAGGTGGTTCTGCGTCGGGATCCGGGGCTCCGCCGGTTTCTGAGTCAGGCAATCCTCCGTCCTCAAGGCCCGGTATCCCCCCGACGACACGTCCAGTTTCGGACAAAGGGAATGACTTGCTATTTGAGACCAGGTCGGTAGAGATGAGGTTCAGGTGGCGGAAAGGTTCGACGTTCCCCCGGTGGTCCTCAGGTCATCGTCTGTCGTCCCCTTCTCAATGGCGATGGAGATCCGGGAGAAGTATTTGTGTCACACGTATGACGTCCGGGTCCCATTTAGCGACGAAAGGATCTGTTTCCCAAGGAGCTGCGAGGCCGGTCTTTACATCGAGATGCTTTGCATGGGGCTCTGCTTCCCCCTCCATCCTTTCATCATCCGGGTAATGAAGTTCTTGATGGTGGCCCTGTGCCAGCTGACCCCATATTCAATAGCGGCATTGGTCGAGTTTTATGATCTGTAGCATACATCGCTTGGAGCTGACCCTGCCCCTCTTCTTCTACAATTTCTGGCTTCAGACGGTTGGTTGAGGATCGTGGCAGCACATCTGCGCCCAAGCGGGGAGGGAGTGCTTGCTCGGTCTGCCCAGCTGGGTGGGGGACTGGAGTTTTAGCTTTGTCTTTGTCGTTTTCCCTGGGGACGCCGTGATCCTGACAGGTTGGGGGGCTATGTCAATATGACTTGACGTTGACCCTCTCTAAGGCCGATCAGGCTGCGGTCCGGTTGTTGTCGTCTCTGCCCTTGGTGGAGAGGTCGGTCTGGCCCCTGCTAGACAACCTACTCCTTGTGGTCCCATGGTAGGTGTCCCATTTTCTTTCTGCTTTGCCTTTTTCTTACCCTGATCTTCTTTTTCCCTATAGAAATGACGGGTGGAGAATTCAGCCGAAACATCGGCGAACTCATTCGTCGGGATCTAGCAGCGACTAAGGAAACCCTTCTGGCCATGCGCCTCGCCATACAGTGGAGGATGAGATCAGTCGAGCCGACCCGGTGGTTGGGAGGCTGGAGCCAGCAGTCACAGCAGTGCCGCTGGCCCAAGTTACGGTTGAATCCCCTGTGGGGAGACCATGGTCGTCGGTCCCCTACCTCGGCCTGTGCCGAGGGAGGCAATGTGGGCGCTGGCCCGGGGCATCGTGCGCCTGCGGGCGGTCGTGGCGGGGAGCGGAAGCGCCCCCCCTACGGAGTCCGGGGGGCCCAAAGAGAAGAAGAAGAAGAAAAGACCATGGAGGTTTGCCCCTCTACAGTCCCCGAGATGTCGATCATCTCAGGCGAGACCCTTCCGCTGGCTGAAGTGTCTGCCCCTGTCGGTCCGGTCGAGCCGTCTCTGGCTGGAGCGGGATGCACCCTGCTGACGCTCGAGACTGGCCCCGAGGTCATGCCTGGGGAGTCGGTCTTCGTTGACCGGGGCATGGCCACTCAGTTGGCACGGAGCTCCGTCCTTCCGAGGGACCGGTCTCTCCTGGAGAGGACTTGCTCCAATCGGCTGGCGGACGCCCTAGTCTGGCAGCTCCAGCAGGTTGGTCTTTCTGCCGCATCCAACCCTGCCGCGTGGTATGCCTGGCTCACTCCTTCTATTTTGCAGGCCACCGTGATGGCCGTGGAGGTACAGCGCCGTGCAGCCCACACGACCAATCTCGAAGATTCCTTGGTGCGGGAGAGCCTAAGGGCCGGGGCGGCTGAGGTGGCGGCCGAAGAATCCCGCATGGAGGCTCTCCACCTGCGGCGTCGGGTGGACGAGCTCACCTCCGAGGTGATGGACCTGAAGGGGCTGATGCTCAGAGGTCTGCCCAAGAGGCAGAGGAAGCATTCAGTCGGGAGAGGACCGAGCTCTAGTCCGAGCTGGGAGCCCTGCAACAAGCGTACCCCACCTGGCTCGTCGAGGAGGTAGAGAGGGGATACGAGGGGGTCCTGAGGCCGTAGATTGCGGAGGCCCTCAAGGAGGCCTTCGATTCCTATGAGGACCTCTTGGCCCCCAGGATCGCGAGGGTCTTCCGGGACTCCTTTCAGAGGTTCGAGGAGCGGGTCCGGCAGGCGCTTCCTCATCCCCCTGGGTCCCGAGGAGCCTCCCCCTCTGAGCAAGGCGAGGCCCCGGAGGATGCCTCCTCTCGGGCCCCGGCCCCCTAGGCGATGTTCCTCCATCCTTGTGCGCCCTCCCCTGCCCTGTAACAAGGAACAATTTTTGGAAGTAATATATATAATTTGTTTTGCGGGCCTTTGTACCTTTCTGTATCTTGTCGTTTTCTTTATGCAGTACTTTTTTGCTTCTGCCAATCGTTTTCTGGGTTGTCTCCGTCTATTGCTCTCCAGGATTGAGCTGTTTCACGGTGGGGGGAGACCCTTGGTCTTGTGGACAACCATGGTGTTCATGTTAATTAGGAGGGTTGATCCATTAATGACCCTTTGCCACCCGCTGTGTGGGCGGATGGCTTCGGGAACATCACGTCAATTGGCTTGGTGAGTCAGTTCCCAGGGAGTGTTCTCGGCCGACCAGCTGTTTGGCCCGCTGAGGGCTTACCCTTGTCTGTGATCCTCAGGCCGATTGGACGATCGCCTTGCAGAGGGTCTTGCCTTCAGTCTTACGGGTGGTCGAGGGGTCGGCCCGCTGGGGGAGCTGCCTCCCAACCTTATGGTTGATCGGTTTGATTGGCCCGCTGGGGGAGCTATCCCCAGGCTTACGTCCAATCGATATTTCGGCCTACTGGGGGAGTTGCCCCCAGCCTTACGGATGGTCAGGTCGGTCTATATGCTGGGGGCTGCCCCCAGGCTTACGGTAGATCGAAGGATCGGCCCACTGAGGGAGTTGCCACATCTTTACGGACGGCCCTGGTGATCGGCTTGCTAGGGGAGTTGTCCCCAGCCTTACGGTCGATCAAATCGGTTGGTCAGCTGGGGGAGCTACCCTCAGGCTTATGGTCAACTGACGGATCAGCCTACTAAGGGAGTTGCCCCCAACTTTACGGACGATCGGGTCGGTCCACATGCTGTGGGAGCTACTCCCAGGCTTGCGGTAGATCGATGGGTCGACCCGTTGGGGGAGTTGCCCCCAGCCTTACGGTCGACCCGTGAGATCGACCCGCTGGGGGAGTTTCCCCCAGCCTTACGGTCGACCCGCGTGATCGGCCTGCTGGGGAAGTTGCCCCAGCCTTATGGATGATCAGCATGATAGGTCTGCCAGGGGGACTCCTCCCTGCTTTGCTGCCGATCGCTGAGCCAGATACGATGAGAAAGAGCAGATTTGTACTAACACGGACTAATATTTCATTCTTTGGATTTGGGTGTACATTTGGTGGAAAATAAAACGGGAAAGATGAGGGCAAGCTAATCTTGCCTGGTTGAGGCTACGGCTGATTGTCCCGTCCCCTCACTCGATGACGTGCATAGCTGCCAGAATGACATTCACCTTCTTTCCTTTGTCCATCTGTCTGGACGTCCCTTCTCCGGGGGTCGCGGTCGGATCGTCGATGACAGTTTGCAGGTGACATCGGCTGACCAATTTCTATATATCCTTCTTCAAGTGCCAGCAGTCGTCGGTGTCATGGCCGTTGTCTTGTGCTACTTGCAATATTTCTCCTCGTCCCTTCTACCTCTCTTCATCTTCAGATGTGGCCTACCGAAGCGCCCCTCTTTCTGAGCCTGTGCAAGGACGACGTCTAGGGTAGTGTTCAGCCTGGGAGGTCGTACTTCCTCCTTGTGTTGCTTTCCCTTGGCCTTCTTCTCCTGCCGGGGTTCGTCAGGTTCGTGGCACTCGCTTTTGTCCCGCTTGGAGCCCGCCTGACCCCCGTTGGGCGACCCCCTTCCTCTGCAGCCAACGCCTTCTCTGTCAGCATGTAACGTTCTGCCCGGACTATCACTTCGACGAGGTCCTCGGTGGCTCGTTGTGTAATGACGTCTTCAGGCCCCTGTGGCGGAGCCCCTTCTTCAGGGTCGTCTTCACGACCATCTCGGGATAAATTTCCACATTCAGTCACTCTGCATTGAAGCGGTGCATGTAGCCTCTCAAGGATTCCCCGAGGCCTTGCACCACATTGAATAGGAGCTCCAAGTCTGGTTCTGCCCGTCAGCCAGCTATAAACTGCTTGCAGAATTTTTGGTAAAGATACTTGAAGTTGTCGATGGAACGGTTAGGGAGGCTGTAGTACCAGCTTCAAGCGGATCTCCGGAGGGTGGTGTAGAAACCTTGGCAGAGCAGGGCGTCGTCGGTACCTTGGAATTCCATGACCCCCTCATAATCCATCACGTGGTCTTTTGGGTCCCCTGTGCCATCATACTTTTCTAAAGTCGGCACCTTGAGTCTGGAGGGCACCCGTGCATCGGTAATGCTCCTGGATAACGGGCAGCGATCATCTCGGGAGCCCCCTGGACATCTCCTTACATCGGCACGAAGGTCAAGCCGTTGAGGCGAGCTGACCTGGGGATGGGGGGAGTCTGCTCGGGGTCTATCCGAGCCCAGGATGGGCGTTGGTCGCCGGGAGCTTCTCCTCTCGCGACGGTATTCCCGGCTCCTTTGTCTCCTTTGACGGGGGCTCTCACTCTAGTTGGGTTGGTCCCCCATGGTTCGATGATCATGGTGACCCCCGACGCGTCGAGCGTGGTCGGTGAAACGAAGCTGTGGCCGACTCGTCTCCAGCCTGCTCGGGCCCTCACCCAGCCTTATCCTAAAGCGAGGTAGGTGTAAGGGACCACACTGGGACGAAGTTTGGCAGGGTAAACCTTTGTTCGGGGTTGGCACCCTCGCCACCGTGTTCGGTGACTACATCCGAGCGTAAAGGTCGGCGGATCCCCCTCTGATCAGGGATGGTTGCTTCCCCCTCTTCTGAAAGGAACGAACCACCCACGAGCTGTTGAATCGTCGTGATCAATGTCTGGATGTGGGCATTGATCTCCTGAGCGAAGAGGCGGAGTTTCTCTTGGGTCATCGAAAGCGAGTCACCAGTCCTCCAGTGGTGTGGCTGTGCTGGTTCTCAGGCGGGTTGTAGTCGCCTTCCTCGTGGATGGGATGCATGCGTCCCGTGCCGTTGCAAACTGGATCCATTTCGGTAATGCAATGGTTCGACGTGGGTTTTCTTCGTTCCCACAAACAGTGCCAGATGTTTACGGGTGTTTTTACACCGCTGAATCGTTGACCGATGGACGTATGGTCAACGTGATCAAGGGGACACGTGGGACCCCCAGGTTTTGCCAAGTGTGCAATTGCCCGATGGGGATAGCTTTGATCCTTACGCTGGCTCTCCAAAGGTTCGCCTCGACGAGTTGAGGGCGAGCGGGCTCGTTGGCGGGAGCGCTTGGCCTTGGTTAATGAGATGCTGAGGGGTAGTCTCGGGCACCGCGGGGTTTGCTCGGCCTTGGTAGATGAGGAAACTCGTCTAGGGTGAGCGGGCTCATTATTGGGAGCGCTCGGCCTCGGTCGAGGTGATGCTGAGGGTAGCCTCGATGATGCATGACGGGTAGTGGAATGTTTGGAGTTTAGAATTGAAGAATAGAACAGAGGATAGAGATCTGAGAAAAGGCTATGCCACCACTCAAGATCAGGAAATGGAGTTCACCCCAACTGAGATTCAAGGCTAGGCCACCCTCCTAATTGATAAAGAACTCACTTGTCTCACCACTAACCTTCCAACAATTAGATAAAGAAAACAAGATTAACAACAAGTTTTGAAAGAACTTGCAACTTCAGAATTCTCATTCAACAAATCTGATCTTCTAAGTTACAAAGACTCTCTTTTAAAGAAGACATACAACATTGGTAATGACATACATCAGCATTTAATAGCCAATAACTTCCCAGGCTGATTAGACAACTTACTAGGCTATAACTTTCTAGACATTGAATGCTGAAAAAAAGTAAATAGCCAACAACTTTCAATGCTGATCACACTACTTACTAGGCTACAACTTTCTAGACATTGAATGCTGAAAAAGTAAATGCTAGAGTGGATTTCCAAGGCCAAAGTCTTCAAAATCCGTCCAAACACTTCAGCTCTCCTTTAATTTGAAATTTGAATCTTCATTTGAGTTTAGATACCAAAATAATCACTTTCCATCATAGTTGACTCATTAAGGAAGCCAATTAAGCAAAACATGGCCCAAAACAACTTGAGGACCAACCTGAAATTGAGAGCTAAAGTTGGAGCTCGAAATTTCCTTGATGTCACTTGCTAACATCATCATATTAGTCATGCTTGCTCCTGCATCATTCTCCCCTCTTTGATAAGGATTTGCCCTCAAATCCTCAGCATCTTCATTTTCAGGCAAGAATGGAGTTAAGTCGCCAATATTGAAAGTGGCAGAAATATTGGTTTCTCCAGGCAATTCAAGCTTGTATGCATTACTTCCAACCTTCTCAACAATTTTGAAAGGGCCATCACCACGAGCCATGAGCTTGTTCTTCCTTCGAGAGGGAAACCTTTCCTTCCTTAAATGAAGCCAAACCAGATCACCATGCTTAAATTCAAGGGAGTTACGATGCGTGTTTGCCTTTTGCTTGTACAATTCATTCACCCTTTCAATTCTGGTCTTCACTTGTTCATGGAGCTTTTTCATTTCTTTGGCACGCTGTTTGGCTTCAAAACTCACTTGGGACTCAATAGGAAGTGGGATTAGATCAATTGGAGTAAGAGGGTTCACTCCATAATTCACTTCAAATGGAGACTTTCATGTTGCATATGATGGAGCTCTATTGTATGCAAACTCAGCATGTGGAAGTTTGTTATCCCAATCTTTGATATTTTTTCCCACCAAACTTCTGAGAAGAGTTGAGAGTGTTCTATTTTTCACTTCTGTTTGTCCATCAGTTTGAGGATGGTAGGCAGTACTAAACAAGAGTTTTGTCCCCAACAATTTCCACAAGCATCTCCAAATATGACTTAAAAACTTAGAATCTCTATCACTTACAATGATCTTTGGAACTCCATGAAGCTTGAGAATTTCTTTGAAATAGAGATCAGCAACATGAGAAGCATCATCTGATTTTGTGCATGCGATGAAATGAGCCATTTTTGAAAACCGATCAACAACTACCATGATAGCATCTTTTCCTCTTTGAGTTCTTGGTAGTGTCACAATAAAATCTATGCTCACATCTTCCCAAGGCTGATTTGGAACAGGCAGAGGAGTATACATTCCTTGATGAAATTGACTCTTAGCTTTATGATAAATAGAGCATCTTGAAACAACATTATGGACATCACCAGCCATCGTAGGCCAATAAAAGTATTCTTGCAGGATGTCAGTGTCTTGTTGGTGCCAAAATGATCAACAACAGCTCCACCATGGGCTTCTTTCACCAAGAGATCACGCATTGAACTTTTGGGAATGCACAACTTATTGTTCTTGAAAAGAAAACCTTCCTGAATCACATAAGGGCCTGAAAGAGCAGCCCTTTCTTCCTCAAAGAATTGAGAAAAGTCTTGATCATCCTTGTAAAGAGCTTTAATAAATGAAAACCAAGAATTTTAGCTTGAACAATAGATAGAAGAGAATACCTCCTTGAAAGTGCATCAGCCACGACATTGGTTTTTCCATATTTATGCTTTGAAATAAATGAGAAGGATTGAAGAAATTCAACCCATTTAGCATGCCTTTGATTTAACTTATGCTGTCCATTAATAAACTTGAGCGCTTGATGATCAGAATGTAGAACAAATTGCTTGGGGCGAAGATAATGACTCCAATGATCAAGAGCTCTTACAATGGCATAGAACTCCTTATCATAAGTGCTATAATTCTTCTTGGAGCCATTCAACTTCTCACTGTAATAAGCTATAGGACGTTGAGATTGCACCAGAACTGCCCCAATACCTACTCCACTTGCATCACACTCCACTTCAAAGAGATCACCAAAATTGAGCAAAGCCAAAATTGGAGCTTCACAAATTTTCTTCTTAATGGATTCAAAGGCATTATGAGCAGCCTTACATTCAAAAGAACCTTTCCTCATGCATTCAGTTATAGGAGCCAATAGAGTGCTGAAATCTTTAATGAATCTTCTATAAAATGATGCAAGGGCATGGAACCTTCTTACTTCAGATATGTTGGTTGGAATTGGCCAAGATCTCACAGCTTCAACTTTGGATTGATCAACATAAATACCATCCTTTGAAATGACATATCCAAGGAAAACAACAATATGAGTGAAGAATTCTGGAGGTAGACCAGGTGGTTGATCAGCCGGGAACACATCTTGAAATTGCTCAATTAATGGTTGCACAGAAAGATGTAATGGTTCTTCATTCCTACCTGAACTTTCAATCTTCCAAAGTGCTTCCCTAGCTTTTGGAATGGACATCTCTACAACATAAGTAAAACCAGTAGGAAGGAATGAAATTGGAAGAATTATTCCTTCCCCTTATGTTGGGGATTGCTCTCCAAGTTGGTAATTTTGCAATCTGAATTGAAATTACTGTTCTCCATCCAAGAGGCTTCTTGATCCATCTCAAATTGAAAAGCCATCTTGAGGTCAAGAGTTTCTGCCTCAACTTCAGATTCAACAAATTCATCTTTATCAAAAATTGTACTTCTTCTTTTTCGCATTGCACATCCAAATATTGACTAACAAGAAATTCTTCAACTGAACATTCTTCATTATCTTTTGTTGTGGTTTCCTCACAAATATTTTCCTTATCGTAAATGGGCTCTCGTAGATCTTCAAAAACTTCTTTGTCAAAACACTCATTGAATTCAAAGATGACATTCATGATGCTCATATCTTCAGATTTAAAAGAAGAAGAGTCACCTTTAGAGACATCATTCTCAAAGAAATTTGGATGCTTACTTGCTGGAAGAAATCTTTTATCCATGAGTCTTTTCAGTTCGATCCAAGACTTGAGCTTCCTCTTGCCTTTTAGTTTTCTATCCATCTGCAAGTTGTCAAACCAGAAGGATGCATACCTTTTGAGCTTGAGGCTTGCAACTTTGAAGCATTTCTCATCATTATAACCTTTGGCTTTGAATATTGGATCAATAGAATGAACCCACTCGAAATATACATCAAGATTCAGACTTCCATTAAAATCTGGTGGATCTATCGTCATATCTTTGAAATCATCTTTGGGAGGCCTTCGACGTTGAACTTGATGAACTGATTCTTCAAATAAAGAACCTGCAACATTAGATGTGCCATGAGTGCTCCTTGAGTTCCTCCTTCTTCCATGATTATTTTTTAGGCCTAGTTGAACAATGGGTTGTGTATTTCTGCAATCTGTCCTCTTAATTCAGTAAGCTCTCTATCGCGCTGCAGGTTTTGAGCTTGCTCAAGGGTCATATTTTTGGGTATTTCATCCATACTTTAGGCTTGAAAAGGCTGTGTTTAGGCTTATGAAATTGTTTAGGCTGGAATGGAAGAGAGAATAGGCTGATTGGAGAAGAAAGGATGACAACAAAAGAGATGAACAGCTGATTTTAAGCTCTGATACCAAGTTGATGCGTGACTGGTAGTGGAATGTTTGGAGTTCAGAATTGAAGAATAGAACAAAGGATAGAGATCTGAGATAAAGGCTATGCCACCACTCAAGATCAGGAAATGGAGTTCACCACAACTGAGATTAAAGGCTAGGCCACCCTCCCAATTGATAAAGAATTCACTTGTCTCACCACTAACCTTCCCACAATTAGATAAAGAAAACAAGATTAACACCAAGTTTTGAAAGAACTTGCAACTTCAGAATTCTCATTCAACAAATCTGATCTTCTAAGTTACAAAGACTCTCTTTTAAAGAAGACATACAACATTGGTAATGACATACATCAGCATTTAATAGCCAACAACTTCCAAGGCTGATTACACAACTTACTAGGCTATAACTTGCTAGGCTATAACTTTCTAGACATTGAATGCTAAAAAAAGTAAATAGCCAACAACTTTCAATGCTGATTACACTACTTACTAGGCTACAACTTTCTAGACATTGAATGCTGAAAAAGTAAATGCTAGAGTGGATTTCCAAGGCCAAAATCTTCAAAATTCGTCCAAACTCTTCAGCTCCCCTTTAATTTGAAATTTGCATCTTCATTTGAGTTTAGATACCAAAATAATCACTTTCCATCATAGTTGACTCATTAAGGAAGTCAATTAAGCAAAACTTGGCCCAAAACAGCTTGAGAACCAACCTGAAATTGAGAGCTAAAGTTAGAGCTCGAAATTTCCTTGATGTCACTTGCTAACATCATCAGATTAGTCATGCTTGCTCCTGCATCACTCGATGCCGTGGGATCTGCTTAACCTGGATGGAAGCCCGTCCGGGGGGCCGGACCTTGGTTCCGGCCAAGTCCCCATCGATGCCTAAGTCAGAACGGATCTGATAGGTGCTCGGTGGGACTGGTATGGCTCACATGGAGACCGATACACGTATCCTTGGACCGAGTTATGGGAGGGAATGCAGAGCGAAAAATAAGGCCTTTTAGTAGAATACCTTAGTCTCTTAATATCTCGGGAGAGATCCCTTTCTCGGTTGTCTCTCGAATCCCTTTATAGGGATTGTTCCATGATCGCTCCCCCACCACGTCCCCTCATATCTGCCTCCATGATCCACCTCATTGAAGGCGCCTGCATGAGTCATGGGGGTGGGTTAACACGCCCCCTTAATGGCCATTAAGGGGGTGTGTTTTGGGGAGCGGTTAGCTCCCGCCGATATAGGCTGACGGGGCACACTTTCCGGTCGTGGTCGACCTAGTTTTGAGTCATTGTGAGGGCCTCGACGGTCGGCCCGATCTCCTTCTAGGGGCCTCTTGCTCCAAGCGTGGGCTTGGGCTGTTCGCTCTCGAGCCATCTCAAAATGGTCGTATCCGGTCCTATATCGTGCCGAATAACCATCGCCTAAATAATCCCAAAATTGTTCCATTGTACCTGAATAGTCAAAACAACCAACCTGGAAAAGATATCAGTGGTAAAAGAATATAGAAATAATGATAAAGCAGGTGGCGGGGAAAAATATCTCTTTTTGTTTATTTTTATAATTTTTTTCAAGTGTTTTTATTTTTTTCCTTTTATTTATTCAAAGTCTAGCAACCTAATTGTGATAGATAGGTAATATGGTGGAACGCCTCCCCGGTAACGGTGCCAAAAAACTTGATCAGCTCTGGATTTACACCAGGAACTATGTCGTTTTACCGCAAGTGCATGGTACAGCTGCGATCGGGTATCAAACATGGAGAGACAGTGCTATACCACCTATCGATCCTAGGTTAGTTAGGCTTCGAGTTCTTATTATGGAGGTGGATTACGAAAGGGGTCGTAATGGCGATGGATGCGTAGGTGGTGTCACTCAACATCTCAAGCTGACTCCACACAATGAAAGAAGTAAAACAAAGAGAAAACGAATGGGGGAAATATCACTAGGGTGTCGGGATACCTACTATGACATCCAGGCTTGGATCTCAGGTTAAGGATCGTTTCGTTGAATGATGAATGAGGGTAGGAGTGTCACATCTGGAGATGGAAATGAGTAATTAACTTTCATTGTCCTACCGTTTAATGTATCCATATGCTCAGCCGCTTTCGCAATAAACTTCACACATGGATATGTGCATTACGCTTGACACTGGTTCCCGTATCACAGATCCATATCCGCTCTCATGATCTACGGTTTGGGATACTACACCATGGTTGGTTCTAGCAGTCGGGCTACTCTCGTAGTCATCAACTAGCAGATCGGGGATTAGAAGTCACCCTAGCACATGAGTCACTCCCATGATCACGAGCTCTAGAAAGTGTCCACTAAGCCCTAATCAGATTCATGTAGATTTTTCCTAGAATATAGAGCTACTTTCATTATCCTCAAAGTCCTCCAATTCTAAGGCTAATCCCCCAAAATCCTTGTTCAAACTACCATAGAGCAACCCTAGATTCATTCAATTAAGGTTAACCGAACATCCAATCCCTGTGATCCTAGGGTTCAACCTAACCCTATCAATAGATCTACTCAAACATAGCGAAAGACATGGAAACAATAAAAAACATCACACGCTACAAAAGAAACAACAAGAAAATAAAGATTAACGAAGAAATACTTAGCTTCTTAGAAGATCTTATACAAAATCACCAAGAAGGGGGCCGATGGCGTGGCCTAACCTCTAAAATAGTCTCCCCTGATCCGAAGATAAATCCCCCTGAATGACGGCTACAACCCTCTATATATAGTGTCTCCCCAAAACCCTAGAAAAGCCCAGAAAACCCGAATAGATCGCAACTTAAGTTACTGGGTCCACGAACAGCTCGACCGAGCGCGCTCTAGCACTCGGCCGAGCGCCTTCTGGGACTTCAGCTTCTTGGTCTGCGAAAAGGGGTTGCTCAGTCAAGCGGGATAGCTTCTCAGCCGAGCGCCCTCTGGGGGTTTCAATTCTTCGACCTGGGCAGAGGATACTGCTCGGTCAACTGGTTGAGCCGCTCGGCCGAGCTAATTCAACAGAGAGTTTCCAATGCAAATTTGGGGGTTGTCTGCAGATGGTCACTCGGTCGAGCGAGGTGGTTCACTCAGCTGAGCGACCTGCTGCTTGGAAGCTCTCTATGCCTTCGATTTTCCCTTCATTCTGTAGCTCAAGCTCGGCCGAGTGCCTGGCGCGCTCGGCCAAGTGACCTAGAATTCAGCATTTGGTCCTCTTCTTTCTTCCTTTCTCTTCTTTCTTTCCCTTTTTTCTCTTCTTGCTCCTCTTCAGCAGCATGAGCTTCTCAAAAATGATGCCGTTGATGCTCCGGCATCGACGATTATGTCATTCTCTCCAATATGCTCCAAATTGCTTGATATGCCCTGAAATGTGACCAAACAGTCTTGAAGTCAAATAGTTACAATTATCAACATAAAATCATTTAAAACCAGGATTTAAGCAATCTTGACGTGTAAACATATAGATAAAATGTGAATATTATGACACATCAGCCACCTCGCACAACCGTCACATAGCCACAGTCCCCTAAAACGCGAGCCACCCCATTTGTTGAGCCACCCTGCACAATCGAGCCCTCGCCGGAACCCCAAGCTCTGTAAGGACCCTGTCTATGGGGAAACACTAGAAGGGGGGGTTGAATAGTGTTTATGCAAATTTAAAAGAAATTTACGCCAAATAAAATGCAATCCAACAAATAGTGCGGAATAGAAAAACAACCCAAAGAGAAACACACGCAAACGCATCTATGTTTCAAGGGTTCGGATTACCCAAGTCAACTCCCGACTTGTTCCCGATAATCCTACGTCCCTACCACCCGGATACCACCGGATACTCAAGTTAGAACCCTAACTTGAGGTTTCCTTAAAACCCCACTTGTAGCAACCCTACAAGTGCAATCGAATACAATCGATGTCCTTGACTCCCACAACCAGGGTGCAGGCAAAAACCACTCTCACAACCGAGAGCACAATTCAAATAATGAAGTTATGAAATCTGACAGCAACACTTACAATCACATATGCCTTGAAGTAGAACTTGAAGGAGAAGTGTGATGTGTGTTGAAGAACTCTCTTGGAAGAGAGAAGAAAAGCCCTTTCTATTGACTGCACCAAATGCCTAGAAGATCAATCTTTGGTTCTAGGTTGGAGAGCAAGAGAACAAGATTTGGAAATATTTAGGGCTTTGGATTTGAAAGCTTTGATCTTTGGAAATGAAAGCTTGAAGGATTTTGCAATGAATGAGTAACCTTCCAATGAAACAGTAGAAGCTCTATTTATAGCTTTCTCAAATCCACAAAACAGTTTAGGCAAAAACCCAATCGAAATCCGTGAGAAAAATCTCAACGGATATAATCTGAACTCGCGACAGTCGACTGTTGAACAAACCACAGTCGATTGTTGCACAGTCAGCAAGGGTAGGTGAGAATTCATAACGGTAACTTACCACGTGGACAGTCGACTGATGAAGCCAAGACAGTCGTCTGTAAAACCAACAGGCGACTGTACATTCTTCGACAGGCGACTGGCCGAGAGAAGAGTAAGTTAGATGAAATACTGGAAATCTCACAAGATACAGGACAGACGACTGATGCAAGGAACACAGTCGACTGTTAATCAGAACAGGCGACTGTATATCCTTAAACAGACGACTGTCACAGCCAGGAGAAATTTCCAGAGAGCTGAGTCAAGGAATAGACTTACAGACAGGCGACTGTTGCAGTATAGACAGTCGACTGATCTAATAGACAGTCGACTGTATATACAGCATAAGTCGACTGGCCGTAGAAATTGGATCAAACAGAGTTTGGGCAAGGAGAGACAGGCGACTGATGAACCATTCATAGTCGACTGTCGCTAAGACAGGCACCTGATAAACGTTCAACAGTAGCCTGTGCGAGATAATCAGAGAGGACCCAAAGACTGTATTGAAATAGTCTGTGCATAACAGGCGACTGTAGAACAAAACACAGTCGACTGTTTTTGAGACAGGCGACTGTAAACTGTTAAGCAGTCGGCTGTTATGAACAATCCTAGCACAAACAAAAGAGAATTGAATTGAGATCAAAGGACAAAGGTCTAGAGATGTCCTATGACCGAAAGTAGATGTGTGTGAGTGCTCCATCAAAGTTCTACTTCTAAGCTACATACTAGAAGAGATAAAAGAAAAATTACATTGACGAATAATCTCTTTTTTCCATCGTATGAGCTTGAAGTCTTTACGGAGCTTCAATCATCAATCTACGATCATCCAATTCATATCATTTGCCTTCAATCACGTTTGTGAGTCATCCATTACTAGTTGATCTTCATAGTAAGCTTAGGCAATGGATTAACTGCAAAATAGGGGATTAGTCACAGGTATTTATGTTTGCTCATCATTAACACCAAGTAGGGAGAAGTCCAATACTCAACATTCTCCCCCTTTTTGATGATGACAAACAAACATAAACAAAAAGATAAATAGTTGCGCGCAATGAAAACTTACTCCCCCTACATAGATGCCAATCAAGTTAGCCAACAAATATTAGAGCATCTATATAGTAATTGAAGCAAATGAGTGAGATATGAATGAATTTAATTCAGGAAATCTCGGAAATAAAAAATCCCTATTCATTGTAATCTTACTCCCCCTGAATCTAAGGCAACGAAAATCTTAGATTCAAGCATTAGAACATACTTATCACATCCATTATGAATCTTGTATGTTTATTTCTCTCCCCCTATGGCATTATCCAAAAAGGTGGGAGCAAATAACAACAACAATAATAGTGCTAAAATACGAACTAACAACAATCAAGGAGTATAAAGATATATCGAATCAAAACTCATAAAATCTCATCATATACACATGTGAGTAATGGAATTGAAATCCAATATCAACATTTTAGATATTCGAAAAGAAAATAATTTTCACAAATTCATCACTTCCATGAAAGAGAATGAATTAACCACTATCAAATTTGTGTATTGTCTCAAAAGCACATCAAAAAGAGTGAAGCATACATAGAGACAATATATTATACATCACACAGAAATTAAGCAATATAGCATAGTGTGACACAAAAGAAAGATGCAACAACATATATATATAATGTAAAGCAGTTGAGTACATCATCGGATGGTCATCAACATGGCCATCCCAAAAAGATACATCATGAGCAACAAAAAAAATAACTACATCATGACGACATCAAAGAGTATATCATCATACATATATAAAAAGTGTCGCATACAGCATCATCCATCATACAACGACAAAACATATATCATCACTCAAAAATAACATCACTCAAAAGCATCGATCTAAGGGTGAGCGTCTCTAGGGGCTGCGGACGAGGAAGCAGGCTCTGACACAGCAGGAGTGTCCTCTGGAGAAGGGTCAGAAGGAGCAACAGAAGCAGCATCAGCAACAGCATCCTGTGTAGAGACAACACCAGGAGGCTCAACGACACCAGAAGGCTGAGGAAGATACTGTCTCAAATCCTCAGGGAAGGGAATTCCCTGATGGAGGAGAGAGAGAGAGACAGCAGCCGGTAAATACCAGAGATCATCGACAAATAGTATCCTGAGACGGTGGAGCAGATGATGATGAAGGCAAATCAGCTGGAGGCACATTGGATGAGGATGGAGCTGTAGTAGTCTTCCTCTTCTTCGAGGAAGTCTGCAGAGCCGAAGAGGACTTCGACTTCGCAGAAGCATCGAGGAGAGGGCCAAAGGGCATGGGCTCGTAACGGGTCAAGTCAATACCAAAGTGACGGAAGACACGAGTCAAAAGACCACCAAAGGGAATGTGAGACGAGGAGGACGTGAACTCAACCTTGTCCATCCTGTCAAGGAGGACACCGGCCCAGTTCACGGGCATGCCAGAGAGAATAGCATACATACACTTTAGTATATCCTGAGACGGCTGATCGGACGATCCATATCTCGGCAGAATGTTGGACTTCACCACTAAGTGAACAGCCCAACCCCGTGCAAAGAACATGGATGATCTGACACCCGAATCAAGAGCTAAAGGAACCTCTCGAAACATGTCCCGGAGAACAGACTGGTCAAGATTGTCAATCTCTGAAAAGCTGATATCAGTGGGGAGGGAACCGACAGAAGGAATCCTAAGGATAGTCCCTAAGAGAGAGGGAGTGAGCTGAATGTGGGTGCCCTGGAAGACAGTATCAAGGATGCCAGTAGTCGAATACTCACCGCGAACGCGGTTCGCATAGAAGAGCTTCACCAGAAATGGGTAGGCTCTGGGGGACTCGCTCTGAGAGAAGTGAAAAAGGTCGGTCAGGTGAGTAGCGGACAGAATGTCAGAGAGTCTTTCAGCAGTGAATGCGGGGAAAGCAATGTACCGCTCCCTAAGTAGATTGATCCCAAGGAGAGAGTGAAACTTTGCCAGACAAAGATCGTCTCTGCAAACGGGAACCAGGGGATCAGAGGGGGGTACAGCAGGAGTCTCTTCAGACGAACTGGATGTAGAAGGAGACACATGAGGAATCTCAGCAGCAGGCTCACTGATGTGAACACCAATAGGCTTGCGCTGACGATGAATCAAGGGCTGAGCATCGCTCGACGAAGAAGAAGGAGAATAACCCGGCGAAGATGAACGCACGGGAGACCGAGCATGCTTGGTTCGAGCTTTATAGGGTTTCTTTCTCTTGGTGATGAGTTTCTTAGGAGCCCTAGGTTGTTTAGAAGCAATGACCTTCTCTTTTCCCTTAGGTTTAGGAGCCATGGAAACAAGAGAGGAAGAACAAAAGCAACAAACGTAAACAACGAAGGTCAAGAGAGAGAAAGCACACCAACCGAGAGAATACAGACGATCGTGAAGATGAAGATCAAAGACGACGGTAGACCACGATCGACAGCGATGTTTAGGAGGAGATCGATGGTTGAAGACACGAAATCGATCGATTTTGTAGAGAAAATCGAGCGGGAAGTTGAACGGTCGAAGCGGAGGAGAGAGAAAAACGACGTGGAGAGTGATCACTTCGATTGAATATAAACTAGGGAAAATCAATCTGAGCCGTTGGATCAAAGAATCGACGGCTCGGATCAAATCAAATGAACCGACACAGCAGGAGACAGTCGACTGGAGAACAAAAGTCAGTCGACTGTATGAAGTGATAAAATTAAATCTCAAAGAGATGGGCAGTCGACTGGCAAGTATAATGCAGTCGCATGTCCACTGGACAGTCGACTGATATATACACAACAGTCGGCTGGCCGAGAATTAATACAGATCACAAGAAAAACAGAGAATACTGTGAAAAATTTGACAGAGAGTACAGTCGCCTGATGACTAAATTGCAGTCGCCTGTTAAATTAACAGTCGACTGTAAAACAGTCAACAGTCGGCTGTGCGAAAGATATCAATGTTTCATATGGTGGATATAGAGTAGGGCAGTCGACTGTCAACAGAAACACAGTCGTCTGTCCTGGTCCAAAAATGCACAGTGAGATAGAATTACAGAGAATAAGAACACTCACCCTAGGACCTATACTCTAATCACAAATACATCTTAAAATCATTATGAAAACAATAAATCTATTGAAACAAAAATTATTCCAATCAACTTCGAAAACTCATGAAATCAAATAAGTCACAATTGCCTTTCTTAATCTCATAAAACAATAAAGCACATGAAGAAAGACAATCACAAATATATGAGCTCAATAAGGAGTTATAGCATGAAAATTGAGCTTCTAGATTTCAGATTCACCCATAATTCCCAATTCTCCACGCAACCTCACAAATGAATCTTATTTAAGAGGTTTAGTGAAGATATCGGCAATTTGTTTTTGGGTTTCAATGTACTCTAAGATGATGTCCTTCTTAGCTACATGATCATTTATAAAATGGTGTCTCACGTCTATGTGTTTGGTACGGGAGTGGTATACCGGATTCTTGGAAAGACAAATAGCACTTTGATTATCAACCATGATAGGGCAAGTATCACAATTGACACCATAGTCACTAAGAGTGTGTCTCATCCAAAGAACTTGTGCACATGCAAGACCCGCGGCAATATATTCCGCTTCAGTCGTGGACAATGACACCGAATTCTGTTTCTTAGAGAACCAAGAAACTAAGGAATTTCCTAAGAAATGGCATGTGCCACTAGTACTTTTCCTGTCGGACTTGCATCCGGCAAAGTCGGCATCACTATATGAGATTAACTCATACGTGCTAGACTTAGGGTAAAGTAACCCATAATCTAGGGATTGATTGAGATAACGAAATATTTGTTTAACCGCAATCAAGTGTGACTCCTTAGGTCTTGCTTGATATCTAGCACATATACATACGGAAAACATGATATCGGGCCTACTAGCGGTTAAGTAAAGTAAGCTACCGACCATACCTCGATATAGACGAACGTCTACATCTTTTCCGCTTTCATCCTTGTATAGATGAGTAGTAGTACTCATGGGAGTCCTTTTGCTTGAAGACGATTCCATCCCGAATCGCTTAATAAGCTCCCCTGTGTACTTTGTCTGATGTATGAAAGTGCCATTCTCCATTTGTCGAATTTGCAATCCAAGGAAGTAGGTGAGCTCTCCCATGTGGCTCATCTCAAACTCATCCTTCATAGACTTGAAAAATTCTTGACAAAGATGAAAGTTAGTAGAACCGAAAATAATATCATCTACATAAACTTGAATCAAAAGAATGTCATTTTCATAATCTTTAATGAAGAGTGTAGAATCAACTTCTCCCATTTTAAAACCTAAATTCAAAAGAAAGGTCTTAAGGCGATCATACCAAGCTCTAGAAGCTTGTCTCAATCCATACAACGCTTTCTTAAGTTTGAAAACATGGGTTGGAAATTTCTCATGAATAAAACCGGGAGGTTGAGAAACATAGACTTCTTCATTTACAAATCCATTTAAAAATGCACTTTTAACATCCATTTGAAATAATTTAAAATTCTTATTGGATGCAAAAGATAAAAGCAACCTAATAGCTTCTAATCTAGCTACGGAGGCAAAGGATTCTTCGAAATCAATACCTTCCTCTTGCCGATAGCCTTGAGCTACTAACCTTGCTTTGTTCCGTGTGATTACCTCGTTTTCATCCGTCTTGTTCTTGAAGATCCATTTGGTCCCGATAGCTTGGTGACCACTTGGAAGAGGTACAAGTTCCCAAACTTCATTTCTCTCGAATTGCGCTAGTTCTTCTTCCATTGCCACTATCCAAGAGCTATCCTCACAAGCTTCTTGAATGTTCTTTGGCTCAATGGTAGAGACGAATGCGCAATGGGAGAATTCTTCAATTCTTGATCTCGTTCGTACACCCACACCAATATCTCCAATGATTTGGTTATGGGGATGGTTGCGAACGGTTGGATAAGCTTTGGGTAAACCTGGATCACTAGGAACAACTTCAACAACTTCGTTAGAAGTGTTAGTCTCAACAATATTATCATTAATCTTAACATTATTAAGAGAATCACAAAGAATATCTACATTATCATCATCAACATGAGGAAAGTCAAAATCTTCATAAATAGATACGTGAAATGATTCCTCAATCGTTGAAGAAGTTTTGTTGTATATCCGGTAGGCTTTGCTACGTGTGGAATATCCAACAAAAATTCCTTCATCGGATCTTGGCTCAAATTTGTCTAAATTACCGAAGGTGTTCTTTATAAAACATTTTGAACCAAAGACACGAAAATATTTCACTTGAGGCTTTTTATCGTAAAACAACTCAAAACAAGTTTTGTTTGTTCGGGGTCTCACTAGAATCATATTGAGCACATAACATGCCGTGTGCACCGCTTCTGCCCAAAATTGTAGTCCTAAATGACTATCATGGAGCATAGTGCGAGCACACTCAATAAGAGTCCTATTCTTTCTTTCTACAACACCATTTTGTGGTGGTGCACGAGGAAAGAAAAAGTTATGAGTTATCCCGGAGTCATCACAAAACTTAGTAAAAGACTCATTCTCAAATTCTCCTCCATGATCACTACGAATAGTGATAATGGTGGATCCTAAAAGATTCTGAATCTTCTTTGCAAATTTGGTAAACTCTTCATGAGCTTCATTCTTATTAGTTAAGAATGAAACCCAAGTAAATCTAGAAAAGTCGTCAACGACAACTAGTCCGTAATGAGCATTACCTAAAGAAGCGGTTCTAGTTGGCCCAAATAAATCTAGATGTAGAAGTTCTAGGGGCCTCTTAGAAGTAATCCCTTCTTTAAGCTTAAATGAAGATTTACTTAGTTTACCTCTTTGACATGAATCACAAAAGTTTTTCTTATTAAAAACAATCTTAGAAAAACCTTTGACTAGATCATGCTTAGCTAACTTATATAAGTGCTTGAAGTGAACATGACCAAAACGGCGATGCCATAATAGTTGTTCACTTGTGTTAGCAACTAAGCAATGTTCTACGGTTTTAGGCAAGCTTAAATAATAAATATTTTTACGCCTAATACCGGAAAATAAAACATTTGAATCACAATCAACAATAGTACACAATCCTTCTCCGAAGTTAACCTTGTAACCTTTGTCACAAAGTTGAATTATGGAAATGAGGTTGTGACATAAACCACTAACAAGATAAACATTAGTAATTAGGGGTTTGGAAGGATTACCAACGATACCTACTCCAATGATGGTTCCCTTTTGATTACCTCCAAAAATGACCGTTGCACCATCTTTGATGCTAATCACTTCGGAGAGCAATGAGGGATCTCCCGTCATGTGTTTGGAGCAACCGCTATCAAGAATCCATCCTTTCCCTTTAGAGCTAATAAGGCATTTATTGCTCTTCTTCTTTCTCTTGGGTACCTATATAATATACCATAAGCTTATGGCACCCAATGTTTGTTGGGTCCAAGGGGATTAGCCCTTTGGAAGCCAAGTCCAAGTGGACTTCCGCTTCCCAACATAGTTACTATTTCTAATTACATCATGAAAGTAGGAATCAACATAAGCATTCCTAATATTTAGACTAGTGTTCTTAGGACCCCAAATAGTGTACATCTTGGGAGTCCTATTCCTAGTTGCATGCATATGAGTTGGATTTCTATGTGGTGCATGCTTCTTAGGAACATGATTTCTAGCATAGATATGAGGTGGAGGATATGCATTGTACATTCTTGAATGATATGTATTCTTAGGAACATGCATATTATATGAAGCATATTGATCATGCATGACATGTGGAGAATTAGCATACATGAAAGAATGATGCGTATGAGCATATGGGTGTGTGGAAGCACGTACATGAGTATTTCTCATGTGTGGTTGTGTACGTGTCCGTGGGTGCGGAGCATAAAATGTGTCATGATTATCCACTTGTGAAGTAGGATGTTTCCTACGTGGATGAGTATTAGTGTACATATAAGCATGGCCTTGCTTTTGGTTTCCACCCTTAGTGGGTTTCTTGCCAAAAGGAAGAGAAAGTGATGTGGTGACATTCTTGGTAGGATTGCTACCTATAGTGTCTTTGACACCACTTGTGGATGCACCGGAGGAAGGCCTCACAAAATCTATAGTGACACCACTATAGGAGGTGCGATCATTAGATGCATTAGCTTTTACAAATCCAAGGCCAACACGATGTGTGGCCGGAAATTGATTTGCAAGCAAATCATCCAATTGTCCTTGTCTCTTATTGAATCTCACAATACGGGAGGACATGAGCTCATATTTCTCCTTTAAAGAAGAAATGTTGGTACACAAGGTGGACACCCGTGCTTTGAGCTCGTGCACTTGGGTTTTAAGAGAATCATTCTCTAATCCCAATTGTGTGTGGCGTGTAACTAGATCACTATTATCCATGGGATGTGTTTGATCTAGTTGAGATTTGAGGGAATTCACCTCATTTCTCAATGTGACATTTTGAGAAGCTAAGTTTGCTTTCTCAAGGGTTAAAGTATCAACAATGGTGTCATTGTTGATAATGCATGGAATGGATGACTTGTTAACTTTTGATTTCTTTAAGCTAGAGTATCTAAGCATTAACGATTGGTATTTAGCAAATAGTTCTTCATTAGCTATGCGAAGTTCATCCATTGTTACCTCGGTGTTATCCGTATCGGAATCACTCTCATCCGAGAGTGGGTCTTCAAGTGCCATGAAGCACATGTGGGCGCTCTCACCCTTCTCATCATCGGAATCGCTTGATGAGTCATCACTCGAGTCATCAAAGGTACCGACGAGTCCTTTCTTCTTGTCTTTCTTGTTCTTGTTGGACTTGTGGTACTTTGGTGCCTTCCACTTTTCTTTGTTGTTTAGCATTGGGCAATCCCTCTTGATGTGCCCTGGCTTATTACACTTATAACAAAGAGAGGAAGTAGCATTAGTAGATTCAAAACGTTTGTTGGAGGGAAATTTACCTTTGCGGAAGAAGCGTTGGAACTTCTTCGCCATTTGGGCCATTTCACCCAAATCCATCTCGTTCTCGGATTCATCACTTTCGGAGGATGACGAATTGGCGTTGAACGCCAAAGCTTTCTTCTTGGCCTCCGAGGGATTCATCATGGCTCGAATCTTCAATCGGTTATCCCGTCTTACTTCGTAAGACATAAGAGTCCCGATGAGATTCACCACGGTGTAGTTCTTCAAGTCATTGACCTCTTCAATGGCGATTGCTCGTCTTTCCCATTTGGAGGTCATCCCCATGATAATCTTCCTTACCTTTTCAGGTTCGGTGTAGATTTGGCCAAGGGCTTCCAATTCGTTTGTGATGTCGGCAAGGCGTCCGTACATCGACGCAATGCTCTCATTTTCCTACATGTGAAACAAGTCGAAGTTTTGCACGGCAACATATAACTTTGACAACTTTACCTTATTCGTTCCCTCGTGGGTAACGATTAGATGGTTCCAAATTTGATATGCACTCTTACATGTGCATATCTTGTTGAACTCATTCGGGTCCAACGCACAATGAAGAGCGTTCATTGCTTTGGCGTTGTTGACTTCGGCGGACTTTTCGGAAGTCGTCCATTTCTCGAAATCATCTTCGAAGGGCTCGACGTACTCCTTGTGGAGAGTTCTCCAAAGGGAAGCACTCCTAAGGAATGTCTCCATCCTACACTTCCAATAACCAAAGTTAGTACCATTGAAACGTGGAGGACGTACCGTAGATTGACCTTCGAAAAGTGTGGACGCTCCATCACGGTCGTGATTGTTGTACGTAGGCGGAGGAGGAACGTTGTTGTTGTTGGATGCCATAGATAAAACATTGCGCTCTGATACCAATTGTAAGGACCCTGTCTATGTGGAAAACACTAGAAGGGGTGTTGAATAGTGTTTATGCAAATTTAGAAGGAATTTACGCCAAATAAAATGCAATCCAACAAATAGTGCGAAATAGAAAAACAATCCAAAGAGAAACACACGCAAACGCAGCTATGTTTCAAGGGTTCGGATTACCCAAGTCAACTCCCGACTTGTTCCCGGTAATCCTACGTCCCTACCACCCGGATACCACCAGATACTCAAGTTAGAACCATAACTTGAGGTTTCCTTAAAAACCCACTTGTAGCAACCCTACAAATGCAATCGAATACAATCGATGTCCTTGACTCCCACAACCAGGGAGCAAGCAAAAACCACTCTCACAACCGAGAGCACAATTCAAATAATGAAGTTATGAAATCTGACAGCAACACTTACAATCACATATGCCTTGAAGTAGAACTTGAAGGAGAAGTGTGATGTGTGTTGAAGAACTCTCTTGGAAGAGAGAAGAAAAGCCCTTTCTATTGACTGCACCAAATGCCTAGAAGATCAATCTTTGGTTCTAGGTTGGAGAGCAAGAGAACAAGATTTGGAAATATTTAGGGCTTTGGATTTGAAAGCTTTGATCTTTGGAAATGAAAGCTTGAAGGATTTTGCAATGAATGAGTAACCTTCCAATGAAACAGTAGAAGCTCTATTTATAGCTTTCTCAAATCCACAAAACAGTTTAGGCAAAAACCCAATCGAAATCCGTGAGAAAAATCTCAACGGATATAATCTGAACTCGCGACAGTCGACTGTTGAACAAACCACAGTCGACTGTTGCACAGTCAGCAAGGGTAGGTGAGAATTCATAACGGTAACTTACCACGTGGACAGTCGACTGATGAAGCCAAGACAGTCGTCTGTAAAACCAACAGGCGACTGTACATTCTTCGACAGGCGACTGGCCGAGAGAAGAGTAAGTTAGATGAAATACTGGAAATCTCACAATATATAGGACAGATGAATGATGCAAGGAACACAGTCGACTGTTAATCAGAACAGGCGACTGTATATCCTTAAACAGACGACTGTCACAGCCAGGAGAAATTTCCAGAGAGCTGAGTCAAGGAATAGACATACAGACAGGCAACTGTTGCAGTATAGACAGTCGACTGATCTAATAGACAGTCGACTGTATATACAGCATAAGTCGACTGGCCGTAGAAATTGGATCAAACAGAGTTTGGGCAAGGAGAGACATGCGACTGATGAACTATTCATAGTCGACTGTCGCTAAGACAGGCACCTGATAAACGTTCAACAGTAGCCTGTGCGAGATAATCAGAGAGGACCCAAAGACTGTATTGAAATAGTCTGTGCATAACAGGCGACTGTAGAACAAAACACAGTCGACTGTTTTTGAGACAGGCGACTGTAAACTGTTAAGCAGTCGGCTGTTATGAACAATCCTAGCACAAACAAAAGAGAATTGAATTGAGATCAAAGGACAAAGGTCTAGAGATGTCCTATGACCGAAAGTAGATGTGTGTGAGTGCTCCATCAAAGTTCTACTTCTAAGCTACATACTAGAAGAGATAAAAGAAAAATTACATTGACGAATAATCTCTTCTTTCCATCGTATGAACTTGAAGTCTTTACGGAGCTTCAATCATCAATCTACGATCATCCAATTCATATCATTTGCCTTCAATCACGTTTGTGAGTCATCCATTGCTAGTTGATCTTCATAGTAAGCTTAGGCAATGGATTAACTGCAAAATAGGGGATTAGTCACAAGTATTTATGTTTGCTCATCATTAACACCAAGTAGGGAGAAGTACAATACTCAACAAGCTCCACCACTGCACATCCCCTGAGCATGATTCCTCTCCATCAACCCCCCCACTACTCCGAATGTCCGGGTGCACCCCTAAAAACATTGCCCAAACATCCCCTCACCCATACACAGATAGCACAACAACCCAGACCCAAACCCAAACCCAAACCCTCTCTCATTATCACTCTACCTCTTTTTATCTCCTAGCACTCAAGCCTCCCTAACCCAACCGCTCCACTAAGCCACTGCCTTCCGACCTCCTCTTATAGGCCAAACCCGAACCCCCAAGTAACTGGACCTCCCCCCCCGATTCTCCGATACTACTACTCGATCAAAATTCTAATTAATGAGGAGGGAGGGAGACCTTGTCGTCGGATAGAGTCTTTGATTTGCTGCCTGAGAATCCATCGCTTGCAAGTCCGGACTCGTGATGGATCGGTCGTTGGAAAAAGGTTGGGAAAAATTTTAGGTGAAAAATTTCGATTGCTCTCCCCTATTTGGGGGAGGGGGGAATTCACTCATCTGCAACGGACGAGTCCATGGTGGACGACTGACGGATGACCCCTATCTGTCCACGACAAACGTCCATCTGCCATGGAATAGCCATGGCAGATGACCCATATCTGCCACGAAAAATTCCGTGGCAGATAGTTCGTGGCAGATATTTGTCATTTACCACGGAACAGTAACCACTGACAAATTTGTGGCCAATGATTCAATAATTTCCATGGATTCAGTCCATGGCGGATGATCCATGGTTGATGCTCAGTTTTCTACTAGTGTCTCCAGCTTTGTTAACCACCGCAGGTGCACCGATCCTTGCTTTGATATGGAACCGATGAGGGTCCGATCATATGGATCAAGTAAGTACGAGCATATTGTCGAACCTGCTCCTCTATGGCTCATACAGGTAAATCTTGAAATGTTTCTTGAAGCCAAGTAAGCTTTACCTCGTCACGTTGGTTTTCGATGGATGCTTGGCTTAGGAGCCGCTCCATGAATCCCCCAAATGGACTATTGATCACATTGATATATTGCAAACCTGTCAGTAGGTAGATCCGTAATGATTGCCACATTCTGTAGAGCGATCATCATCTGACCGTAACGAAAATGAAATGTATTGGTCTCCGGCCTCTATCTCTCAACCAACACAGTAAGTAGTGGCCAGTCCAACCTAATCCACCTTAACTTAACATACACGTGGAACCTAGCCATTGCAATATAATAAGACACACACTCATCTATATCACATTTAGAATGGGCACAAGAGTGATCTACTCCAATAATATCGACATATAGGCAAGTAATTAGAATTAATTTTCTTCATGCCAACATAATGCAAATGTTTAACAATAATAGCACTATGAATATTCATACCATCCCATGATGGAGATGCATATAGCGATGGCGACCTTGGTCATACAAGACCACATCTGATACATGTCGCGCCTTTTCCATGAAATGAAATCCTATAATTTGCAATTATATTAAATATGCACGATGGCCTTTGTTACAACAATATACAAATAACATCATAATTATGCGGTAAATTATACATGTGTTGATTTAATAATAAAATTATTTCCAAATTGCATGTATTAATTTCCCCTCATTTACTTCACATTTATGGAATTCATTTCTTCCTAAAATGCACTTTATGATAATCAGGTTTGCTACCGCGAATTGCTTATAAAAATCTAAACCCTAGCTAATCACATATACAAAAGAATTCTTTGAAAATAACTTGCCACCAAAAGTTACATTGGAACACTAAAAACCAGATCCAAATAACAAAATTGCATGAGTTAACAACAAATGAAATCATCCATCAACATAGAGATTATTATATGTTGATGTCTATAGAGAGTATTATAGAGAGTATTATATGCTAAGTGGCATTTATGAATGTCTATTGTTATGTAATTTTCAATATCAAAAACCTAAATCCTAGTTTATCATATATAAATAATTCGAGTAAAAAAATGAATAAATAGAGTGAAGAAATACTCAAGAAAGAAAAAGTTATGGATGAGGGCGGCTGCAGATGAGGACACGATTGCAGACTAGGGTGCAGCTACGAGTCTCTTTTCCATAGGAATAGCTGTGTTTGCTTCTACTAAGGAGCGGAGTGGAGCGGCTGCGTTTGTGTAGGGTTAGATGGGTTAAATCATCCGGGGTTATCGAACCCGGCCAATTTAATTTGGTGGTCCTGTGACTAAGGGCCTGTTCTTTTGTGTTTAAAAGGTTGTGAAAGTGGAAGATTCCACTATTTTTCCCACTATTCATCCATTCTCATCCTCACTTTCACTCATCCTGTTCTTTTGTGTTGGCTTCTTTGACTGTGAAAGTTGCTGACGTGGCCACAAAACACACACAATAAAGTTGTGTGGGACCCACAAAAAATTTCAACATCCACATTCACAACCCACTTTCACCCAAAAAAACACAATACCCATTTCACCAACACTATTCACAACTTCAACCAACCAAAATTTAAACACAAAAGAACAGGCCCTTATGCTTTGACCATGGTTGACAACCATGACCAAATTGAAGTTCGTCTAATCAGTGCCTAGTCATCCACCTTGTTGCCTGCGTGCCCAAACCTGGTTTATTTTGGTAATTATTTTTCAAAGTGGTCCCTTTTGGAATTATTTATACATTTGGTCTTTTTTCGAAAATTTGTCCAAAAAGAGAGAGCCAGCCAACGTTTTTAAAACCCCGTCCCATTATCTTATCCTATCGATGTCTTCATCAACGTCACCAAAGGAGAAGCAATAGTTGCATAAAGGGCCAACAATGGCCGCCGCCGCCTCTCCGCTTCCTCTTTTTTCGCCTGTTGCCGCACTCTCCGGCCCCAAGCACTGCCTCAACCCAACCTCCACCCCCACCCCCGTCTTTCTCCCATCTTCTATCCGCTCTTCTAACAATTCGTACTCCTCCATATCTCTCCATCTTACAATCAAACCATTTCTCCCATTCATCATCTCGACGAGAAGATTCAGCGCTCTTCCTCCTCCTTCAGCCGTCGCTGAGGCCGAAATCGCCACCGGCGAAGAAGAAGGAGGTGCTGCCACTGCGGTCGCTTCCCCTCCACCCACCAAGCCGAAGACGGGAAAGGCTGCCTTGCCCCTCAAAAGGGATAGAGTATAATCCTTTACTCTGCTACTCTCAAAGATCACCTTTTTGCACTAGTTAAACAAAACAATCGTGTTTCCATAATTGTTTCCATCATCGACAACCATTATGACTGAAATTTTATGGCCAGGAATTGGACTTGCCATTCTCCTTAAACCTGCAATCAACATCGTTCCAAAAGGCCTAAAGAATTAAGCTAAAATGATCACTTTGCATTAATAATCGTTTCTAGTATCTTATTCTGATTGGTGAAATTTTGTAGATTTTGTCCAGAAATTGGGACTGAAATTTCTGGTAATTTCGTAGACAAGAAGGAGAAAGCTAGGAAATTTCGTTTTGCAAATTGCATTATACAATCTATGGCCAAATAGATAATGTTTTCTGATGTTGCCAAAAACCTCCATTCCTTCTTCCTCACTGGTTGCCGGAAATTGTACTTTTCTGATGCTGTTAATTTGGTGCAGACACGGTCGAAGCGCTTCTTGGAGATACAGAATCTAAGAGAGAACAAAAAGGAGTACGATATTCCTACTGCCTTGGCACTTCTCAAGCAGATGGCAAGCACCAAATTTGTGGAGAGTGCAGAGGCTCATTTCAGACTGAATATCGATCCTAAGTACAATGATCAGCAGCTGAGAGCTACAGTTCAGTTCTAAACTTTTCTAATTACCTTTTAGCAAAGTTATAGAATTTTTTGGGGGAATTGCTTAGTTCTTGGATGTTCTCTTTTGTAGGTGAATCTGCCCAAGGGGACTGGCCAGACTGTAAAAGTCGCTGTTCTTACACAGGGCATGTAACTCGCTGCTATTGCTACTAGCTTTGTGAAATCAAATTGACTTTGAACTGGTTTTAGGGTGATGCCATTTGTTGCTATGCTAAATTTAGCTATTCTAGACATATTTTCATGTGGGATTTCCCTGAATGGTTTGATGAGACTGCATACAGTGACAAATTTACAAATCTATAATTTCGGGGGATTAGTGATATTTTTGTAATTTTGGGGTCATGCTATTTTGGAAAAATCTAATTATTATATTAGTGGGGGCTTAGAGAGATTATGGGTTATGCTGAATATTGTGTGAGAATTGTCTTGGAGGTTGAGTGAAACCCTTGATTGTGGAGAGTGCAACCATCCTCTCGAAATGGTGACTTGGGAGAGCAGTCCACCTCTCAAACATGACGAATTATCCTTGGAACCCTTTCTATTCCAATAAAAAAAATAGAAATTTAATTCCCAAAATTCTATTTTTACCTCATAAACCCTAGAAAAACCTATCATGGTTGTCCTTATTTTTTATATTCTCTATGGTCGATTGGTGTTAGACTTCGACAGTTTTCCTTCAAGCTAGAAAATCTATAAGTACAATGCAATTGAAAATCATGCCATTATACCTTCTGTCTTGGTTAAACTTGGCTGGTATGTATATGTTCCTTGCCTCACAATTCTTTTCTCTAACCATGGTTTAGTTTTCAATTAATGTCCACCTTATATAGGAACATATTGATGTTTGATACTTTTCCAAGATCATATACCTTGCATGTTTGTGGTTCTACGAGTAATTTGGTCTGAAAAGTTCGTAAAAATGAAAGATTGCAGTTGAATGATATATTCATTTTAGTTCTAGTATCACTTTTCATTCCTGAACCTGTAATTAAATTCTTTTGAGTTTCAATAAAGGTCGTTCTGATATACTTTGCTTTGTTGACGATACAACAAAATCGCCAATTGTATAAATCAATGAGGATTATTAACAAAAAAAATTCTATAAAGCGTGCGCATGTTCGCTCACACACACAGTCTCTCTCATGCAGGCACACGAACTTAGGCTTACCGTCCATTATGAATTATTCGCTTCTTTATATAACAAAAATTATTTCTGATTTTCTTTATAAATGCAAGCAAGAGTAGAATTGTTGGCCACCAATTGTTCCTCAGGTTAACCAATATTTCAGTAGAACTATCATACATAGGCTGCCTAGCTCTGGGTTGCTGACTGGCTTCTCTCATTTCTTAAGATGTAGAGAGTACCAAATTGTTCCAACCTCAGTAAGATTGGGTAAACGGTTGAGTCCTCATAAGCTGAACTTTAGTTCATTAGATTATCACAAGATTCACAACATTATATTGACATGTCATATCTGATAAGACTATTTTGACCGGGCCCGGAAGAGTTGAGTCAACTACGACCAGCCAACCGGCCTACTACGGCTTTGGGCTCCGGCCCAAGGATCTCACGGGCGGGACGTACTTCTCCACCCAAGACGAAAGCCCAGAAGACCGCCCACTTTCATAGTGGAGGAAATTATGGCCCAGCTTAATGGCCATCACTCTCCACCAATTATGGCCCAGCTTAATGACCATCACTCTCCACCAATTATGGCCAAGCTTAATGGCCATCGCTCTCAAGCAATCATGGCCCGACTTCATGGTTATTACTTCCGCCATCATGGTCAGCCAATTATGGCAACAAGCCATTATGGCCCACCGATTATGGCAATCACTCATGGCATTCATCGCATCATCAAGCATGCGCAATTAGGGGGGTCACGACTTCTCCATTTGCACGTCCCCATGAATGGCGGCCATGATATCACATCATGGCACATTATGAGGATGATTGGTCTATATGAGGAGAGGTGGTGGCGTCATCCATAGGGGCCGGATCTTCATGATCTACAACGGAGGTATCTCAAACTCCCTCTTACACCTTCTTCAACCTTGAATATTTCTCCTCCAAAGCTCGGTCCGAGGATCGGGGCTTGGTCTCTCCGTGAACCAAGTCCAATCCCGCCGAGCATCTATCAGACCCGATCTGACTTTGGCATCGGAGGAGAATCGGTCGGAACCAAGGTCCGACCCACTGACGAGCTCTCTCGTCTATTCAGGTCCAGGAGATTCAGTGGCGCCGAGGCTACCCCTCAACACCCTCCCAACCGGAGCCGAGCGCCCTTGTCCTCGAGTCCGCTTATCTCCACCACCAGGGGGCAACGCTCTGCCGAGGCTACCCTTCGGCAAGCCGACGCGAGGATCCGCGCGTCCCTCACTGAGCGACTCCGCTTTCAACCGATCCCAGAGGATGTCGTCCCGCCGAGGCTACCCCTCGGCGCATCGAAGAACAAATCCGCTCCTTCCAGCTCAAGCGAACGCACCGTCGATCAACCTCCAGGGGTCATCCCCGTCTCACGTGACTGCTACGACATCCCGGAGGTCCCGCGAGTCCCCTTTGACTGCGCTGACCTCGCACCCTCCGGTCAACAATTCAGCGGTGAGAAAACACCCGTAAACATCTGACGTCGTCTGTGGGAACGAGTTAACACCCATGTCGTCAACTACACCGACAATGGTTCGTTCCGCTTATCAAATGGCTGAAAGGCCAGCTCCTAGAAGAGGAAAGACTTCTAGCCTCGGATGATGGTCATGTATCATCTCTTTGGAGCCATCAATCCAGACACCCAGCCAGGCCTCCAACGAATGACAGCGCCACCAAGATAGAGACTTATTGGATTGCACTAATTAAGGGAGTAAACATTGGGACAGTCACCAAATGTTTAAATCCCCCGCATAACAGATTTAATTCTAGCATTAACATTCGGGTTTGTGTATGAAGGGATTTAGTTCCAGCAAGTGCCTTAACCCCGGACTCCCAATTCCGGTCATAATCGCCCCCTCGGCCTGCCTCGCGGCCCAGTAACGAAGGAGCCCCAAGTGCCGACGAGCATCAGCGGAGGATCCCCTGAGATCGCCCAGGCCGAGCGCCAACCTCCGTTGTCTACGCTTAGCAGCAGATAAGGGGCCCTCCTCATCGTCAGCGGTGACGGCGACCAAGGGGAACCCT
Source organism: Scilla litardierei (assembly GCA_030789695.1). Classification (NCBI taxonomy): domain Eukaryota; kingdom Viridiplantae; phylum Streptophyta; class Magnoliopsida; order Asparagales; family Asparagaceae; genus Scilla; species Scilla litardierei. The sequence continues at coordinate 67,614,924 of CM061140.1, forward strand.
GATCATGTGGTCGACAAGATGACCCTGGACGAGCTCCTCAGACACTCGAACCTCCTCATCAACGAGGAACGTCAGGTCGAAGCCCATCAAGCCAAGCTCGAAGCACCAGCATGATTCCAAATCAAGGAGCGAGCGAGCTGGATCCAAGCTTATCGACCCATCAATGCATTGGAGTTGGTCGTCCGACCCCCAACGAGTTGGGATCGAGCCGCCACCTGCCTTCTTCGACTCAGATCTGTGCGCCACTGCCTTTTCTTGACTGAGATCGAGGCTCCCACGTGCCTACAGACCACGGTCGGTGCGTCCCTACTTCATTTCGACCTGCCTCCTCTGAAACCATCGCTCTCCTTCGATTTGGGGGCGGTCTGTGTTCGCTTCCACCACCGGCCGATCGGTCTGGCTCCGGCGCCGGTCTCGTGTGCCCCCTGCCTCCTCTGGCTCACCCCGCTTCGGATCTGGTTTCCCGAGGGGTTAGGGGGCACACTTGCAGATCTGGCCTGATTCAGATCTCTTTCTCTCCGATCGCCGCTGGGAAACGCGCTTGCGGATCGGAACCTGTTCCGGATCTGGAAGCCTTCGATTACCGACCGTCGATGTGGGAGTTGGTCGTCGGATCAACCTCCAGTGTCCCCGTCAACATCCTCTTGGGTGGCCTCGTAAACATTTCACCGAACTGTTATTCGGTGATCATGGCTGCCCCGAGAGATCTAGCCTGAGGACCCAACCCCTCCAGAGCGGTCTTGCTGGCCCAACGACGTTGTCATCACCTGTGGCGTACAACTCCGGCGAATCAGTCGAAGGGCCATGACCGCCGATACCACTGGGGGAGACGCGGAGGAACTAAGGGCCGTCGCGAATGGAGTTGCCGAAACGCCAATGAAGGAGACGTTGGCCTTCCGTGGGAGGAGATGCGCTTATATCCACGAAGCATCGCTACCAGCAAGACGTTGGACGTGGATCACACAGTTGCTGCCCGTCAGTGAAGACATGCCGATGTCAAACTAGCACCCACCTGAGGAGCGCTGGGGATCAGCGTCCTCCAAGCTTTCATCGTTTAATCATTGAAGCCAGGCTGATATTTGAGCTCAAAGGCCCTTCGGAGGAGGAGGATGATGCTGGTCCCACCGTGCCGTCGCCGATTAGCTGATGCACCAGCTGAGTCGACGCGTGGACCGCATCTTGTCGAACCTTGGTTCAACCTTCTGAGCTTGCCATGCTCGACTAACTCCGATGAATGGCAGAGCTCGACTAAATCAAGCTCTCGATCGTCAGAACTCTTCCCAGCTAAGGTCCGGAATGTCTCGATCCAGCGAAGGGCTTCGCTTTGGGTCGACCTAAGCGGGCCTCGTCGACCCTATGGTGGAGATCCGAACCGTCCAGCGTTGAAAAGGCAAGTCATCTGAGCTCTGCCCCAGTACCGAGCTTCTTCGACAGAGCTTGAGAAGCCTCGGAGAAATGAGAACTACCACCGATCCACGCTTGAGGTGCCTCGCAGGCTCGTGTCTCCCACAAACAAAGCCCAATGGCCTCAATGAGACCCAGTTGCTGTCAACCTTTCATGTTAGCCCCTCAAAAGTCAGCGACTCGGCATCCTCTTCAAGTCTTAGCTGCCGATGGGCAACTGAGCAGAGGTGGAAGGAGCTGCCCCTGGTGGCTTGGCATTGCCTCTGCCGAACTGGAGGATCACACCGGAATTGATTCCTTGCAGCTCACCTAGCCTATGTCGCTCCCGCTGAGTTGGGCTGGAGGCTCACCTCACTTCCACCACGACCTCTGCTGAGTAGGGTTATAAGGAACCGCTTCTGGTGGCTTAGCGCTACTTCTGCCGAGTTATAAGCTCGCGCCGGAGCTGATTCTTAGAGTATCGCTCGCATCTGCGAAGCGTGTCTCCCTCCCCCTGCTGCTTGGTCAAACTCCTCTACCTCGACGAGGTCCACAACCATGCTGCCCAATCCCACCAACCCGCAAAGCTCGTACCGCTACGACATCCTTCGATGCTCCAGCTGCGAAGCATCCGCGCTGAGCTGTGAAAAGGTCATTCTGTCTCCTGCCTCCATACTAATAGATTTATTTTCTCTATCTACCAATTGCAAGGGCTCTCCTAAAAACCTCTCCCACTTTGATTTTATGCAAGTTTGGTCTGATAAATCCGTTGGAGCGGCCTCATCCGACATCACAAACGACAAGACAAATCGTCTCTGTCCCTTGCATGTCGCTGCCGAAGTCCCCAGCAAGCCACCCCTCTCGAGCGTGTGGCATTGCCAAGACCACCTGCTCCTCTCCCAGGCATACAAGGATACTGATCCTGTCGAGCCCAATGTCTTTGGGCCGTGCCGAGCTTCCATCTCAAAACTCGGGGGAGCCTATCTTGGGGAGATGCCAAGTCCAATAGATCCATGAAGATCGGCTAATCGTGCTTATCTGTCATCCTGATGGGCAGCCGAGCAAGCCCACAAAGACGCCCCCGAGCTGCCACGCACGCCGAGCAGGTCAGGCTCGGACCTCGCTTCACGACCAGGCGCTGAAAAAGTTGCACATGAAGGAACTCTATGGGCAAACGATGCACATGAAAGCTCCACTGGTAGTTCCTCCCATTCTCAGGTCATGAATAAGACATCGCTGCTCAGCATCACGATCACCATTGTCCTTTACATACTCTGTGGCTGCTTGGGCTGCACAGCCCCCGGAGACGAAACGCTTGGGCTTTGGGTTCTACAACCCGATTCGGGCTACTGGACATCGCCCTATTATCGCGCACCTTGTCGGCACCTACCAGGGCAAACCCCCTCCAGGAGGAGGCCGATCTGTCGGGGCTCTCTCTGCTCCATCCCCTTGGGTGATCTTCGGACCAGAGGAGGTCGATCGGCGAGACGAGGCCGACCCAGAAGGAGGACGACCAGTCCAGGCCGAGGCCGAACCCGGAGGAGGCCGACCCAGAAGGAGGTCGACCAGTTCGGGCCGAGGCCGACCCAAGCTGGAGCTGGAGCGATCCAGACAAAAGCTAGAGTCGAAGCTTGAGATGAAACCTAGATGATGCTGACCAGATGAGGCTGACCATGCCAGCCCGGGCCCGCGGACAATCCCGAGGATCACCCGACTCACGCCAACACGATTAAAATTCCGAAGACTCGAGTTTCCCACCTTTCAGAGCAAACCCGAGCTACGGAGGGGGCAAAGATAGCGCACACTGAAGGACCCGGACCGCCTCCGGCTTTCAAGTAGCTCCTCTGACCGTGGCCGAGCCGATCTGGCCGAAGCACCACCGTCAGAGTTCGAGCATCCAGACCGCTCCTCCGACCGTGCTGTCGGGTCCCCGCTTGCGAACTGCTCCTGCATCCACCCGAACGTGACGAAGTAGTGTCAGAGCGCCACCGTGGAATCTTCAAAAGTCTTCACAAGGTCTTCACCCCTTTCGTCGGCCATAATTCGAGGGACAACTCCCCTCGCAACCGAACGAATGGATCGTTTGAAGGGCTGGGGGGTAACCCCCCAGCGGGCCGAACACTTCTACGTCGGTCGTAAGTCGAGGGACGACTCCCCTCGCAACCGAACGAATGGATCGGTTGAAGGGCCGTGGCAATCTCCAGCAGGCCGGACACTCCTACGTCGGCCGTAAGTCGAGGGGCGACTCCCCTCGCAACCGAACGAACGGATCAGTCGAAGGGCCGGTGGCAACTCCCCCGGTTGGCCGACTCACTTCTTCGTCGGCCGTAAGTCGAGCGGCAACTCCCCTCGCCACCGAACGAATGGATCGGTCGTAATGCTGGGGGCAACTCTCCTAGCTGGCCGATCACTCGATTGGCTGTATGGCTGGGACTAGCTCCCACAGCAGGCCAATCGACCCGTCGATCATAAGGCTGAGGGCAACTCCCCCAGCAGACCGACCAGATCAACTGTAAAGTTGGGGGCAACTCCCCAGCTGGTTGATCACTCGATTGATCCTAAGACTGAGTGGTAGCTCTTTCAGCAAGCCAATCGACCCACCGACCATAAGGCTGGGGGCAACTCCCCCAGCAGGTCGACCCACTCCTTCGTTGGCCGTAAGTGGGGCAACCCCCCTCGCCACCGAACGAACGAGATCGATCGTAAGGCTGGGGACAACTCCCCCAGTAGGTCGACCCACTCCTTCGTCGGTCGTAAGTCGGGGGGTAACCTCCCCGCCACCGAACGAACGAGATCGGACGTAAGACTGGGGGCAGCTCCCCCAGCGGGCCGACCAAATCATTCGTCGGCCGTAAGTCGAGGGACGACTCCCCTCGCCACCGAACGAACGAGATCGATCGTAAGGCTGGGGCAACTCCCCCAGCAGGTCGACCCACTCATTCGTCGGCCGTAAGTCGGGTGGCAACCTTCCCGCCAACGAACGAACGAGATCAGCCGTAAGATTGGGGGCATCCCCCCCAGCTGGCCGACCAAACTCCTTCGTCGGCCGTAAGTCGAGGGGCAACTCCCTTCGCCACCGAACGAGTCCCGGACCGACGATCTATCGCCACTAGCCAACTCCGCAAGACGGATCAATTTTACAGAAGGAGCATCCTCCCCCATTATATTACATCTCCCGACCTCCACCTCAACAATGGTAGAGCTCAGAAGATGGGGGCAATTGATAGGACTATTTTGACCGGGCCCGGAAGAGCCGATTCAACTACGACCAACCAACCGGCCTACTACGGCCTTGGGCTCCGGACCAAGGATCTCACGGGCGGGTCGTACTTCTCCGCCCAAGACGAAGGCCCAGAAGACCGCCCACTTCCATAGTGGAGGAAATTATGGCTCAGAATGGCCATCACTCTCCATCAATTATGGCCCAGCTTAATGGCCATCGCTCTCCAGCAATCATGGCCCGACTTCATGGTTATTACTCCCGCCATCATGATCAGCCAATTATGGCAACACGCCATTACGGCCCACCGATTATGGCAATCACTCATGACATTCATCACATCATCAAGCGGGCGCAATTAGGGGGTCACGACTTCCCCATTTGCACGTCCCCATGAATGTCGGCCATGATATCACATCATGGCACATTATGAGGAGGATTGGCCTATATGAGGAGAGGGGGTGGCTTCATCCAGAGGGGCCGGATCTTCACGATCTACAACGGAGGTATCTCAAACTCCCACTTACACCTTCTTCCACCTTGAATATTTCTCCTTCAAAGCTCGATCCGAGGATTGGGGCTTGGTCTCTCTGTGAACCAAGCCCAATCCCGCCGAGCATCTATCAGACCCGATCTGACTTTGGCATCGGAGGGGAATCGGTCGGAACCAAGGTCCGACCCCCCGACGAGCTCTCTCGTCTATTGAGGTTCAGGAGATCCAGTGACGCCGAGGCTACCCCTCAGTGCCCTTCCAACCGGAGCCGAGCGCCCTTGTCCTCGAGTCCGCTTATCTCCACCACCAGGGGGCAATGCTCTGTCGAGGCTACCCTTTGGCAAGCCGACGCGAGGATCCGCGCGTCCCTCACGAGCGACTCCGCCTTCAACCGATCCCAGAGGATGTCGTCCCGCTGAGGCTACCACTCGGCGCACCGAAGAACGAATCCGCGCCTTCCAGCTCAAGCGAACGCGCCGTCGACCGACCTCCAGGGGTTATCCCCGTCTGACGTGACTGCTACGACATCCCGGAGGTCCCGCGCGTCCCCTTTGACTGCGCTGTCCTCGCACCCTCCGGTCAACAATTCAGCGGTGAGAAAACACCCGTAAACAATACCATTCATGGCCATTTCACTAATAAGTAGAATGTATGATGTAGTCCTTGGAAATATTTTGATGGAAGTTAGTGCCATATTGTGATGGGTACAAGTGACAAGTGACTATCACTATGGCATTTATTCTTTCTGTTATGCTTCTCGTGTATTAGATTGTATCACAAATTATTTTAGCCCCCACTCTACCAAAATTGATCTAACCATCCTAAGTGTCGCCCTAAAGAATGAACATATGGTTTATGGTTCAGAAACTTTTAGAACGTTTGCAGATGAAAATTTCTAAGACAGGTCATAGCTTATTGCTTAGGTGCAAGATTTAAAATTTTAGGGTTTCTCAGTGCACATATCGGTTGTGTTTGGGCCAACAACCATCCTGTGTGCAAAAGGACTTTTTTGCATGGGGGATGCTCCCATGCAATTAAAACTGATGTCTTTATTTGTATCCATTTCTTTAAAAATTCTATTATTTCTGTCTTTTCTAATTTTTCTAGTGGATCGCTATTGCAATGATATCCCATGGGGCACAAAGACTTTTGTTTGATTCCACCCTCTAAGTCACATAAAGCACTTTAATTGAACTTGGGAACGATTTCACCCTTGATTAAGCCTGAAAATTTCCCCACTAGAGTTACTTGAGGGAAGAGATGATTTAAGTGTCGTTATCATTTTCGAGACATTAGACATCTACTTAAGTGCTTGCGGCTTCCACTTTCACAGTTTAGCCCTTGCTTAAATTGTATTATTGTATCTGAAAGAAATGAGAGCTTGAGTCTTTATTACTGCTTGATTTTAAAAATGTGTTTACATGGGGTCCTGCAATGAAAATTGCTAGGTGAATATATATTCCAATTGAAATAGATTTCCCAATTTAGAAGTTGGGCCATTTAAGTGTTTGACGGATGCAAGTAAACAAGCATATGTGGACACGGTGTTCCCTACGCCATGTACCGTGGGCATCTAGTTTTAACCTATGTTGATCTGTTCTAAGTTCTAAGTTGGGATTCAACTCATTTGTGTTAGATGATTGCAAAGTCTGTGTGGTAATTGGAGTTACAATATCATGGTTAGATCTTATGTATCTCTTTAGTCTACAGGTTAGGGGATTCGTTCCTGAATTCATCCATGATATTCCTTTCCTTTATTCATATCTTTCCATGTGTTATCGTATTATATAGATTAAATTATCAGGCCTGACCATTTTGAACCTTACCAAAGAATTATGACTAGATAACGAGAAGCATATGTGACTACCAACTAGCTCTGTTCAGCAATTCCTAATTGCCAGTGGCTGCCTCCTAGTTCCAAAAACTAAAAACTACATGGGAGGAACCAAGAACTAAGACCAAAATACTAGGAAAAAAACTAATTAGGCACATCTTATGATTATGGTGCAGCATCCCCTTATTTATCCATCAAATGCACATAATAGCTATTGAAAATGTGAACCACACATTCTGACTAACCCGAGGGATAATGGTTACATGACGAGAGTATTCAAGATGACATTCTGGCACCAGCACATGATCTTTCTTATCTAGACTCTTGCATGATGTTCTTGATTATTGATATGCATATTTATGATGGTTAGTTTTAGGATGTGTTTGGTTTGAAGGAAAAGGAAAGAGAAGGAAAGAAAGTTAGAAGGAAAACTATTTTCTATTGTTTGGTTGAAAAGAAAAAACAAAGGAAAATGAAAATGAAAGAAAACAAAGGCATATGCATTTTAAAATTTTTCTTTAGGTTTTTCATCTTCTTGGCACAAGGAAAATGAGGGAAAAGAGAGCTAAACTAATTTCTCTCACTTTCATGTATTAATATTTTTAGCAGACATAATTAGTTGTTATTTTTAAAGAATTCTTTAAAGAATTAAAGAATTCACAAATTATTCATAATTTTGTATCAAAAAATCATGAATAATTCGTGATTTTTTCAAAAATCAAGCACATTATTAACTTTCTATTCGTGAATTATTCGAAAAATTCACAAATTATTCATGAATTTTTCAAATAAATCGTGAATAATTGACTAATTTTTTCAAAAAACACCTTCAATATATATTCCTTTGTGAATTGTTTGAAAAATTAACGAATAATTCATGATTTTTTATTAATTCGCGCATAATTTGCGATCTTTGAAAAATTCGTGAATTAATCACGAATTTTTCAAATAGTGCGCGAATAATTCGCTAATTTTCCAAATAAATTCCGAATCTTTAATGTATTTTCATGCATGAATTGTGCGAATAATTCACGAATTTTTTAAAAAATTCGCAGTTGCTTGAAAAATTCACTCATTATGCACGAATTTTTCAAATAGCTTGCGAATTATTTCAAACTTTTTAACAAAATTTGTAAATTGTTCGTGTACTATTTAACAACATATTATCTACGGATCATAATGTTTATAATGTTAGCAAATTATTCATTACAATTCGCAAATTATTTGCTAACTTAATGAATTTTTCAAAATAACTAACAAGTTTTTAATTTAAAAATAAAATTTTAATTTATTTTGCTGTTAAAATGATGAATTCATAACGTAACTAATTAAATTATTTTTTATTCATTTTCAATGAGCAACATAATAAAAGTAATTTCTATAATTTTCTTTGGTAACCAAACATGAGAAATTATCTCATTTCATTTCATCTTCTTTCTTTTTCTATTTCCTTTCCTTTTAATTTTTCTTTCTTACATTTTCTCTTAATCCAAACACGCCCTTAGTGTATTTAGTAGAGGATTTCAACAAGTAATAACTTTGTGCTATGAAAAGAAGTCATCATTAAACTAAATGATTATTTTATTGCAAATGAACTAGGCCGAGAGATGCTGGTCTGGATAATACCTATGCTTAATGAGATACCTGGTTGAGATAGTAGTAATTGGAAAAAACAAAGGGTATCTGATCGACCCGAAATTAACTCCGAAACGATGTCGTTTACCGCAAGCGCACGGTATAGTGGCGAGCGTGTATCGAACACGGGGAAGCGGTGCTATACTACCTATCTACTCCTAGGTGAGTTAGACTTGCAGGTTTATTGGTGGATGTGGATTGTGGAGTATCGTAATGGTGATGGATGCGAAAGTCGTGTCACTCGATATCGCAAACAAAGGACTCCACACAAAGAAAGAAAGAAAAGACTAGGGCTTTAGGACTCGCCACTAGGATCGTCGGATGTCGATGCTCGGTTAAGACTCTTACGTTGCATTGGTTTTATAGGGATTGTCACATCTAGAATGTAGAATTCATGGTTCTAAGCACCATGAATCTAACGTATCACATTAACCCGTAGGCGCACACGACACGTGCATTAAGAATCGACAATATTCACGCCACTCTCGTGGACGGAATGATCTCAGCTCACGCCACTCTCGTGGGTTAGAGCTTCGATGTATTTTGGTGGCTCTTATTGACGCAATGGCGGTAGCCGTCAATTAGTAATATAGTTTGTCGGCGGATCCCATTAACACACGAGCCGGGCATGGTCACGTGTCTCAATTGAATCCACTAACTCCCTAATTAAGCCTATAGGATACTCCTTAAGCTAATCGATTTCACCGACCGTGGGCACGATCTCAGTACGAGTTCTCCTACAAACTTTGCAAGATCGACCAAAATACTATCCCTTTTATACCAATACACCATAAAAATTCCAACTTTACATCTAAATCCTAAAATCTTAGGGCTAATCCATTAGCCCTAGATATAACTACTCATGCGTCATAGGGAAAGCAATAGAAGATTCGATAATAGCAAGAGAATTCATCATAGCATGCATCAAAAAGATATTTAATAGGAAATCACAAAGAAATAACAATGGAATTAAATAAGACAAAAGTACTTATCTTGATACAAGGGAGGGGCCTAGGACATAGCCTAACTCCCAAAAGATCGTCTCCCAAAACTTGATAGATCTTCCTAAAAAAACTCTCTGATGTCCCCCTCTAATGACGGCTACAATTCATATATATCTTCCCCTCCAAACCCTAGCAAATTACCCAAAAAACCCTCTCCAATTCGGCCTAAATCTGTTTCTGACCGCAGCTTATTGGTGGACCCCGGCAGCACTCGGACCGAGTAGGAACATCACTCGGTCGAGTGTAGATTTCAGCAATGTAGCACCATCTTGCAGAAATTCTTAAGAGCTCATCCGACCTCCGATTGGTGCGTTCTTGATGGTGTTGGAACCGTATTGGAGTCTACTATCTGGGAAAAATATCAGAAAATACTGAAAAATCCCAAGTGATAGCAGATTTGAAAAGAGTGCACGGCTGTCTGAAAATCTGGGCTTTCGCTTTACTCGACCGAGTAGCCTTCGTGCTCGGTCGAGTCGCCCCCCTGCTCGATCGAGTTGTCCCCCCTGCTCGGTCGAGTTTTCCCCCTACTCGGTCGAGTTGTCAGTAGATCGGAACTCTCCTTCCAAAGTGTCGCTCTGCCTACTCGGCCGGAGTAGGCCTTGCTCGGTCGAGTTGTCTGCTGGTTCGGTGTAGTAGGTCCTGCTCGGTCGAGCATGATGTTATTGGGATGGAGCTCGAAAATAGGAACGACTCAGGCCGAGTCGCCACTCTGCTCGGTCAAGTAAGATGCGCATTCTCTTTTCTGCTGGGCTCGTGTATCAGCTCGACCGAGCAGCTCGTGCTCTCGGTCAAGTCGCCTGGGAAAGTGAAGCTGATTGCTTCTTGGCTTCTCCTTTCTCTTTCTCTTCCTTTCGTCTTCTTTTTTGGCACCTCAAGCATGTCATCATGAGTATTCTTGGTGCTTTCACGTCGCCGATCGTCTTATTGACTCCAAATTACTCTAATATCACTCCAAATCCCTGAAATGAACATAGACGCTCCGAAAGTCATATTGTTCCAAATAATAACGTAAAAGCGTATGAAATATGTAAATGAGCAATCATTTTGACGTGTAATCGTATAGATAAAACGTGGAATATAATGACACATTAAAATCCCTCAAGCTTGCCTCTTACTCGTCCTTGAGGAAGACTAGTAAGAAGCGAACACGGGAAATTGATACAATGAAGATGTGAGACGGTGGCGTGTAATGGAGACAAGTGGTTCAATCTTAAATTCAGAAAATATAAGAACCCAAGGTATGTAAGATATCATGAACACACGTCAATATGAAATTATAACACATACACAACAAATACTTAAATCTCGCCCAAATTAAAATAACGCGAATTTCAATAAATGTAATTGAACTTGATAAGTGATAACATGAGAGTAGAGTTATATCATATCATAGTTTATCATGCAATGTACTAAGTTCACAGAAATGAAACCAATGTACATAGCTCATTCTCTAAGCAGTATAATATGTCATAATCAAACGTTTTCAAGCATGCGTGGTATTTTGTTATACATCATAGAATGAATTTAGCAAATTCAATTAAGGTAATGCATCACCACACTACGACCATTTCAAGACTCTTAGAATCCATCAACTTTCCCATGTCATTGTTTTATATAGACATAGAGATAAGGATATGGGATTTTTGTACTTTTATATTGTTTTGGCTATACAAATATTTCATATATGTTTTTCTTTCTTTTGTATACACTAGATAACTCAATATATACAAAAAGCGGCCTATGCATCCCAGACCAGACGGTCTTAGGGCATTGGGTTATGAAGAACCCCTAGGGCCTTTTATTTAGGATATTTGTTTAATTTTTGCATTATTGGGATTTTTGCAAACTTACGTAAACGCGATGGAATGCAAAACATGATCAAAGATCATTTATTGGCTATTCACAAAAGAAAAGAAAAAGCATAGAATCTAGACATGGCTCGGGTTTAGGAATCCTAATCATCACTACTTTGGTTGTCGTTCATTCATTTTTAGCTTAACTGTCATCATGATTTGATTCATTCATTTTTAGCTTAAGATTTGATTCATTCATTTTTAGCTTAACTGTTTCGAGAATATGGTTGTGAAACTATGGATTCTACTATGAAAAAGCATATTAATAAAGATACGCTAATCCAGGAATCGAACTCAAATCTAACAGATATCGGAGTTTATAAAAAAATAAATCCACGATATTTCATAGAAAATGAAGCATATGAGACATAAATATAGAAGTGAACATGGTTCATATGTAAATTTCGAAGTGTGTTTCACGATGAAGCAAAGTGCGTGCACTGTGCGCTCCCCCAAGCTTAAACATCACATTATCCTCAATGTGTGTATGATATAAATAGAGGACACCGACAAGATGGGGGACCACTCAACAAAATAGTCTCTCTCCCCCAAGCTTAAACATCACATAAAAATTGGGAAGAAAGATAATTGATAAATAGTGGGTTGGGTGCAAAAGATAATTGAGCCATCATATGTGGTGAATTTATTAAACTAAGAAAGCATATAAAATCCTATACGATCCTCTCGCTGCCGATAGGATTCATGATTATTTAAAGCATAAAATACTACACTACTGGATTGATATCACCTATAGCAAAAGACGGATCTAGTATAGTTGCCGGTGCAGGCAACTGCTCCAACTGCTCCTTCCGTGGCTCTGTCAGACGCGTGTGTCCATAGGCTCCATCAGACTCCAGCAATGCGGCTCCCAGCACCTCTTCAAGGACTCCACCTGTACCCTGCAAGAGATAAGCCGCATCAATCTGATGTGGATAATTCTTTCCCAGAATAAATGTATTCCAAAGATGGTCATCAACATAAGTATTTAAAATTAAAGACGGTTGACAACACTTCTCTGGAAATAAATCTCTACTCTCGTGCACCACGTCGATCAACTCCTCATTGTTCACCTCAGGTTGTTCAGGTAGCTTTGGCATATAAGCGTGGGTCTCATCAGGCAACTGCTCCTCATCGTCAGACATGTCCCATCGCACCTCCGGATCATATTCAATAGCATCCATGGGTGCTAACTCCTTGCTCTCCTCCTCATATACGTCTCATTGTACCTCTTGTTCATATGTATGTGTATCCTGCAAAAGGCAAAATGAGTTATCTAATCTGAATCATAATAAACATCATACACTGGAGGGGAATCAAATATAAAAAACGAGGGGGTAAAGAGATCTCCCTGAATGGGAGCAGTAAGCTCTGGTGGGTGATCCTCTGAGGGATGCTCAGCCTCCGTAGAAGGTGGGGGTGTTGCAATTTTCTTTGTGGCCTCCTCCTGAATATTAACCTCCGGCTCTGCAGTGATACTCCCTGAGTGTCTCGTCTCAGTTATCTCATCAGAAGTAACTGCAATCGTGCCAGGTGTCACTGTCTCGTCGGAGGTGACAACGTCCATTTTCTCACAACGCACTGCCTCAGCCTCCTCCTCGGGCTTCTCAGGTATAGAAGGCAATGTAAACTTAATCTTCGCCTTTTTATGCCTTCTTCCTCCTTTCCGTCCTAGAACACGAGGCACCTTATAGGGTGGGTTGGCCTTCTCAATAGTAGGTGTCGGTGGCTCTATGGGCTCCTGTATCTCGGCCACGGTATAAAAGTGGGTCTTGTGCCTCTCAACTAGAGCGTAGACTCCATCATCAATTGTGCCTGTGGAAGAGATACGCTGAGTAATAAAGTTTTGAAATCCAAGCTCAAAAGGGTCACCTGCCGTTATTGTTAATGGACCGGTATATCGAACTGTGTCCACGATGCTTCTCAATATGTCCATATAAGTGTCATCCTCTGGCAGCTCGGATGTCTCTATTTGTGGAGTGTTGATGGTGTAAAAGTGGATATGGTCACCTTCAAGTGAAGCATACACTCCATCGATGATAGTACCTGCCCCAGAGACATTAGCCATAACAAAATCGATGAATACTTGGTCGGATGGTTTACCTACCATAACGGTTAGCGAACCGGTAGATCGAGCATCATCTATCATTTGCTCCAAGGTTACTGCCAACTACAGATCATTGAACTTCACACTTGCATCCTCTCCATAAACTCACGTGAGGGTCTATTTAGCCTTCTAGCGAAGATATCAAATAGCTTGGAACCATCCCACTCATGGTCTGACTCCGTCTGGAACATTCCTAACATTCTTTCGAACTTGCACCCGGCTTCTCTGAAGGACTCGCCATCAGCCTGATAGAATGTAGCGGAATATGTATATGATCGTATAGAACCCGGTCGCATCTTTAGAAGCACCATCGCTGTATCAACTGTATCTGATCAAGCAAAGTAGACAGCCAGGAAAAGACGTCAGTGGTACAAAGAGAGATAAAGATAATAATAATAACAGGTGGCGGGAAAAAATCACTCTCTGTTTTCTTATTATATATTTTTAGTTTTTAGTTGTTTTAGTTTTAGTTTTAGTTTTTGTTTTTTACGCAATCTAATCTACCTTTGTGGTAAATAGATAATATGGCGGAATGCCTCCTCGACAACGGCGCCATAAGCCTGATAGAATGTAGCCATAAACTTGATCAACCCGGAATCAACTCCGAAACGATGTCATTTACCGCAAGCGCACGGTATAGTGACGAGCGGGTATCAAACACGGAGAAGCGATGCTATACTACATATCTACTCCTAAGTTGAGTTAGACTTGTGGGTTTATTGGTGGATGTGGATTGTGGAGTATTGTAATGGTAATGGATGCGAAAGTCGTGTCACTCGATGTCGCAAACAAAGGACTCCACACAAAGAAAGAAAGAAAAGGCTAAGGCTTTATGACTCGCCACTAGGATCGTCAGATGTCGATGCTCGGTTAAGACTCTTACGTTGCATTGGTTTTATGGGGGTTGTCGCATCTAGAATGTAGAATTCATGGTTCTAAGCACCATGAATCTAACTTATCACATTAACCCGTAGGCGCACACGACACATGCATTAAGAATCGACAATATTCACGCCACTCTCGTGGACGAAATGATCGCAACTCACGTCACTCTCGTGGGTTAGAGCTTCGATGTATTTTGGTGGCTCTTTTTGACGCAATGACGGTAGTCGTCAATTAGTAATATAGTTCGTCGGTGGATCCCATTAAGACACGAGTCGGGCATGGTCACCTGTCCCAATTGAATCCACCAACTCCCTAATTAAGCTTATAGAATACTCCTTAAGCTAATCGATTCAACCGACCGTGGGCACGATCTCAGTACGAGTTCTCCTACAAACTTTGCAAGATCGACCAAAATACTATCCCTTTTATATCAACGCACCATAAAAATCCCAACTTTTACATCTAAATCCTAAAATCTTAGGGCTAATCCATTAGCCCTAGATAGAACTACTCATGCGTTCATAGTAAAAGCAATAGAAGATTCGATAATAGCAAGAGAATTCATCATAGCATGCATAAAAAAGATATTCAATAGGAAATCACAAAGAAATAACAATGGAATTAAAGAGTACAAAAGTACTAATCTTGATACAAGGGAGGGGCCTAGGGCACAACCTAACTCCCAAAAGATCGTCTCCCAAAACTTGATAGATCTTCCTAAAAAACTCTCCGAAGTCACCTCTAATGATGGCTACAATTCATATATATCTTTCCCTCCAAACCCTAGCAAATAACCCAAAAAACCCTCTCCAATTCGGCCCAAATCTGTTTCTGACCGCAGCTTATTGGTGGACCCCGGCAGCAGTCGGACCGAGTAGGAGCAGCACTCGGCCGAGTGGAGATTTTAGCACTGCAGCACCATCTTGCAGAAATTCCTCAGAGCTCATCCGATCTTCGATTGGTGCATTCTTGGTGGCGTTGGAACCGTAATGAAGTCTACTATCTGGGAAAAATATCAGAAAAATACTAAAAAATCTCAGGTGATATCAGATTTGAAAAGAGTGCACGGCTGTCTGAAAATCTGGGCTTTCGCCTTACTCGACCGAGTAGCCTTCGTGCTCGGTCGAGTCGCCCCCTTGCTAGATCGAGTTGTAAGTAGATCGGAACTCTCCTTCCAAAGTATCGCTCTGCCTGCTCGGCTCGAGTAGGCCTTGCTCGGTCGAGTCGTCTGCTGGCTCGGTCGAGTAGGTCCTGCTCGGTCGAGCAGGATGTTGGTGGGATGGAGCTCGAAAATAGGAACGACTCGGGCCGAGTCGTCACTCTGCTCGGTCGAGTAGGATGCACATTCTCTTTTCTGCTGGGCTCGTGTATCAGCTCGACCGAGCAGCTTGTGCTACTTGGTCGAGTCGCATGGGAAAGTGAAGCTGATTGCTTCTTGGCTTCTTCTTTCTCTTTCTCTTCCTCCAGTCTTCTTTGTTGGCACCTCAAGCATGTCATCATGAGTATTCTTGGTGCTCTTACGTCGCCGATCGTCTTATTGACTTCAAATTGCTCTAATATTGTTCCAAATCCTTAAAATGGACATAAATGCTCCGAAAGTCATATTGTTCCAAATAATAACGTAAAAGCATATGAAATATGTAAATGAGCAATCATTTTGACGTGTAATCATATAGATAAAACGTGGAATATAATGACACATCAGTATCATATCAAGAGACAACCCTTCCATATAGCCTAGAACATCCTATGGTGGTTAGGAAGTTACCTTGTTGGTCATGCAGACTACAGTCATGGAACAGAAGTTACCATGTTGGTTATGCAGACTACAGTCATGGGACCAGGGAGCTGTCTGGATTCGCCCAAACTAGAAAGTAAGTCAAAGCTAATTAGTTTGAAGGTTGAACACTATAATCCATTATTCTGTGTGTATTTGGTAAAATACTGGATGCATTCTTCTATGTAGCATCACATTAATTTGTATTTGATATTACAATGAATCTTTAATACATTTTTGATATTTGTTACTTATTAAACTGAACGTTTACAGGTGAAAAGATTGCTGAAGCGAAAAATGCGGGGGCTGATATAGTTGGCGGAGAAGATTTAATACAAGAAATAAAGGGAGGATTCATGGAGTTTGATAAACTGATTGCTTCTCCAGATATGATGCCTAAAGTATGCCTTATGAAAGAGTAATTTGGTTTGTTATCATATAAATATTAATATTTCTGGTTTTTTTGAATCATATGAAGCGTGGCATTACAATAAGAACCATTCTTTTTTTCCAGATGGTTATTTGAATAGTTCTGGCAGCAGACATGTGTTGTAAGATTTAGTCATTAGATTATATGGCAAGTACACACATTTTCAGCAAATTGCTTATTTTTTTTAAACAATTAGTTTACAATGAAAATGTGTATTTTTTTAAAACTGAAATTGTTGTTGGTTGTCTTGCATCAATAAATATGGCTAAATATTCTTAAACTACCAAAAACTTTCATCAATTATTTTTAAACTAGAAACAACTTTTTAAATTCATCTAAACCCCTTTAAACTTTCTATTTTTCAGTGAACTATCGAACAACATTAACTTTGTCTTTATAATGACATTTTACCCCTGAGTTAATGAAACCAACTTTTGTACCCTACAAAAAAATAAAAAATGAAAAAATAAAAACAAAAGAAAGTGTCCTCCTTAACTTTGGCACGTTTCGTGAAAACATCAACTTTTTTGTGAACAAACCCCACTCTAACTTTCTTTTTCAAGAAAACCTTGATAACACCATTTATGTCCTTTTGGAAAAGACCGAAATACCCTTCTTTACTTAAAACATATCCTTTTTTTCTTCTGCATAACAATTCTCCCCTTTCTTTCTAAGAATTTTATCATGTATTAATTTTTAAACATTATTAAGTATTTTTTGAGATTTTTTATATATTTAAAAATTTTCAGCTTAAAATTATTGTGTAAAGCATAAGTTCATTTTCATAATGAAATGGTTACGTGCATGCAATATGTTTACATTTTAAGCAGTTGGTTTTTGGAATAGGCTTTTCACAAAAAAGCATTTCAAGCAAAAAAAAAGTTCTGGGGTTTTCACCAAACGAGCCAAAGTTAAGGGGGTTTCCATAATTTTACCCACATATATTTTCTTAACATGATAGATTACCAAGAAGAATATAGTTACAATTTTTACTGTCAATAGCATATGATCATATGAAAAAGTGCTTTGCCTTTTAAGGTAGGAGAATAACTTGCAAGCTAAACTCTGCGTATGGAAACTAAGGTACATGATTGAAACGTTCAACAATTTAATTTGATCAAACAAATTAATCTTTATGCATAAATTAGTATCACATGCTCAAATTTCTTTTAAGGCTTCGGTTGAGTTTCTTCTCTTTTTCTTTTTCCATGTGCCATTTTCAATTATTGTCTCCCACCTTTTTGGTTGAGGGATGGACTCATGGCACAGAGAGTACCACTGACCTCCATCTCTCTCACAGCGACATCAGCCACACCAGCTAATGGTCAAACCTATGAGGGTGCCTGGTGAGAGCTGGTGGAGCTAAACTACACTCTTGTTATGCAGAATATAACGTGGCCACTTCTAGAATACCAGTGGTATTAGCTGACAAATATGATTTACCTTCCTCTTCTATTATCATCACCTTATTCTGGTGCTGACCTCATCCTTTCAAAACCCAAGTTGCGCCTGTGGGGAATTTTTTTCCAAGATGACCAACGGATGGCACTTTATACAAAGCATCAGAATACTTGCATTCCTTAGTTTTACGTCACTTTTTCATCGAGGTGCAGCTTGTGGACCCAGTGAATGACTGACTTGACGTCTTAATAACATCTTAGAATGCAAGATGTTCACTGGTTATCGTCACAACATCTGCATACAAGACAATGAACCACAAACAAGCCAGTTAGCTGGATGGCTTCTGCAACTAGATGTTGACATAGATATTTTGACATCATGCCCTTAGCAGCTAGACACAAGTAGATGCCACTTCAATATCAAACCCATGTGCGTGCCATATGATTCCCATCTCGAAAGACATTCCACTGGAAAAATTAGTATAAATGAAAAATGATGGCCTCAACATCCCTGGAGCAAACATTGTGATATATAGCTGGAGATTGGTCCCTCTGAAGTCTATAAACAAAAATTATGATGAACATCGATCACATTTCTACTTGCTCTCCTCTTTCATTGCACAATTTCTACCCCCTACTATATATAAATGGCAAAACAAGTCACTCTTCATATACATATGTTAACAAAAGAAGGAAATAAAGAGAAAAATTTGATGCCCCGGGTTTGCAACTATTTGAGAAACAATATTGAGTAAATGGTTAAAGTCGACAATAATCTTAGGGAAAGAAATTGGATGAGGGTTAACTCAGTCAACTCGTTATAATAACAGATTAGAAATGGGAAGTTATCCATGTCTGAAGGGTTCTCAATCAGTGTTCTAAAAATCGGCCTGGGCGGCCGCCTAGGCGGCGCCTAGGCGCTAGGCGGCCAGTAAACGCCCCGATTATGGCCTGGGCGGTCAATCTGGGCGTTTTTGGGATTAATCGGCCGCCTAAGCGTTCTGGGCGGTGTCTGGGCGCTCTGGGCGGTTCCTAGGCGGTTTCTGGGCGGTTTCTGGGCGTTTTTGGTAAATGGCTTAATTGCACAAGAGTATCTTTTAAATTTTATTTTATTGCACACAAATACTCTAAAGTAGGTAAAGTGGATTTGATTTAGTATGTATTAAATATTTGATGTATTTTAAATAATATATATATATATTTATATATAAACATAAATATATTAAATAAAAATAAATAAAATAATTAAAAACTGCAAATCCGCCTAGGCCGATTAATCCCCGATTAATCCCCGATTAATCCCCGATTAATGCTCTGGGCGCTAGGCGCTCGCAATCCGAACGCCTAGCGCCTAGCGTTTTTTACAACCTTGTTCTCAATGAATCCATATATAGCTAGAAGGGTTATCTCTTAACCCTCCCAGGGAGGTGGATGTCTTAACCTCTCTTTTTGAAGGGTTAGCTCCTCTTAACCTTCTAAAAGTGGTAATCAATCCTTCTTCTCTCTTTTTAATGTTTCATTTCTTCTCTTTTTAATGTTTCATTTGTTTTGCATGTCATTTTGTTGTGTCTGGATGGTTAAGGAGGGTTTAAATTCCATTAACCCATCATTGACCCTTGAATAAATGGTGACTAAATGTCTTGTCCCCTGCATATTCACCCATGTGTTGAGCATCTACAAGTACTAGTAAAAAACTGGAAGGTGGTAGTAGGAGTTTGAATATCTATATTCCAATTGATGTATGTATATATCTGGATTTTATTAATTTGCATATTCTAACTTAATAGATGTATAAATCAATTCTTCAAGTTGTGTATCCCACCCTAAGATTTTGGAGATGATCAAAGGGTGGACACATCATTACCACCATGGGCAAGTGAACCGACCTCGGAGCTTGAGGATTAGTCCACCTACAAGATAGTTGTAGTTTTATTATTAGTGTTGTTCTATTCTCGAATAAAAGGAGTCATGATAATAAGCTTGTAGCTTCCCTTCTCTAATTGTGCTTCCACTGAAAAGGCTGTGTTTACTGTGCTTTCATCACTGTCATCTCCTTTTCTTTTTCATATCCTAGAACGTAAACCGTTATTCTCCTATGTCAATGACTTCTAATTAATCCCAATCGTGCTATATGTGTACTTGCATTCTAGTGGACACCATTCAACGTTGTGAGTTTTTCACTCATTATTCTGTGATGTTGATGCATCAGATTTTCATAATACTTAATTTTTTTGGTGGCTATTCGTGATGTGCTCAAACTATCTTACTCGTCTCCAAGTGGCATACTTTTTCTTAAAGGAATGTTTCCACCATTTATCTATGATTGAGAATTTTACATTACCTTGCATTCCCAGGAATCATCTGATTAATTTTTTTAATCATTCACAACTCCCCCCATCCACTTCCCCTATGCTTCTTTAGCGATATTTACTATGTTTAGTTCATTGTGATTCATTCTGGTACATCCGGCTTGTTTCAGGTTGCAAGCTTAGGAAAGATTCTAGGACCACGTGGACTCATGCCAAATCCTAAAGCTGGCACAGTCACCACAGACATACCTCAGGTAAAATAAAGAATTGTGGAGAAAATTTACTCCATTTCAAGCTATTTCTGTAGTACTCAGAATGATCTTTTAATGTTTTCTCTCCTCTTGAGCTTATCAGTTTCTTAAGCTGCTACTAAGAGCTAATGCTCTTATTTTTTTAATGTTGCATTGAGATCTATATTTCCTTGAGTCTTAGCTAAAGGTAGATATGGACATCTGTAAACAGTTAAAGCTGTCAGCTTTTTTTGTCTTGTCCATTTCATACTTTGCAGCCAATGTGCTACCTGCAAAGTCATTTGTGTACTCTGTTTAGGACTGTTGTGTGTCCTTTCATATTGGGTGTGTTTTATCAATATGAAGGTTAGTGCCTTCGGTTGATACATTTGAAGGTATGATATTTTAGATAAGTGATATAAGCTTCTGTTATTATTTGTTCATAGTTTGGATGCAAGGTATATCCGATTGCTTAATTGATTTAAGGTAATTTAAAGAGCATATGTTGCATGCTAAGTTAATTAAATATTGTATGTGTACATACAAATTTAAAATTCTGCTACATTGCATTTTACGAGGATATGCAATTGAGGATATGCAATTGAGCATTTAACCGAGACAATATGATGTAGGGATGATGATCAACTGCTTAATCTTCAAGTATAATCTTGTTCATTGTTAGAATATAATTATATAGTGTTATAAAATCTTTATAAATTATAAAGTATTTGGGTTGAGAGAGATTAACTCTCTCTCTCTCTCTCCAACCCTTCCACCAAAATACTGAAATATGATATTTACATGGTGTTAGAGCCTTAGTCCTAACCTTAAATTAGCTCCAAATTAGATTATACTAATCCAATCTTAGCCCTAATTTCATCCTCATCACCAACCTAACACCACCACTAAAATATACAACCTCCCTCATCTTCCAGATTCGTTGTCGCTAGTCTAATTCAATCCCATTGCTGCTCCGACGGAGACATCATTGGCAAACACTGGTCTGACAACAATAAGGTTAATTTCGTCTAGATCTAGAGATGACATCACCTTATCTATCGGATCTACTTAGATCTGAAATTGTTGACAACAATTTGACACTGTCCTGATGAGATCAAGGTTGTACCAATTGACAACGGGCTGATTTGACCGGGTCCAATATTGCTCCTCCTTCGACGAAGCCGCTTTGACAATCCTGTCAGCTCTCCGATGATATCAGTTTGTTTTCCTCAGCATCGATAACAATATCTGAGAACAATATATGGGAACAACCTCTTACTCTTCCATGCTTCTTGTTTCAATGCTGCTTTCGTGATTTCATATCTTTTTTCTATTTACTTTTAGTTACTATTTCAACCGTAATCTGAATTTATGAAAAAAGTATACCTCCACTAAATTGTAAAAAATTGTAGTTTGATAACACCCTTTACTATGTATTCTTTTATTTGATATATATTTCAGATCCCAATGGATGATCATGTAGCTTGGATGTGGTTATTAGATCTTAAGGAATGATCTTCTTTGTGAGTTGTGAATGTGGGATTCTACAAGAGGATTGTAGGTTGGGGGTTGTGCTTGTTTGGTTAGGGAGAGTTTGATAAATTATGGCGGGCAAAGCCTGATATCTGATCTACGGTGCAAAAGTTTGTATATGAAAAGAAACTGATTTGCTAACAGCAAATGTCATTAATTTTTTTTACTATGAAAAAGGCTTGTTGAGAACCATATTATCAGTAGAGGAAATTAGATTCGCCTTACAGACCACCCTCCAAACCAAAAGACTGCTAAATAGAAGTTTCTTTATGCTGACCTTTATAATCAGATGGTGAAAAGTATAGAATTATACGTGCATCATATTGATGATCAAGTTCTAATAAGTTAGAGGTAGTTACGATATTATTTAATTTTCAGTTAGAATTATATTTGTTTTATTTGACTTTTTTGTTAGGATTTTTTGTTAGGATTTTATTTGTTTTTAATTGATTTTATCTGTTAGGATTTTGGTTGATTTTACTTGATATTTTAGTTATTTGATTTAGTTTCGCATCGGATGCGAGACGTTTTGTTTCCAGGTGTAAGCCTATAAATATGTTTCAGAACTTATTTTATTGAGCAAGCAGTGAATGAATGAAAAAGAATTGATTTGAGAACAAAAATATTTTTCTTTTAAATCTTTCTTGTGAGATGTAAGGGAGTGGGCGCATGAGAGCCTTGGCCAGAAGGTTAGATCTCTAAATTTTTGACATGCTGATTTGTTGAAGTGGGTGAAAGATGGCCTTTGTGAGAAACTCTTAACGTCCCTTATTTATTTAGTCCTAATTTTTCCAATTAATTCTTTCCTATTTTTCTCAAAATATTCCAATTTAGAACCTTAGATTCACTATTTTTTTCCACATTTTTCCTCTTTAGATCTTCCATCCAGCGTCAAATTTAATTTCAGGCTGAAATCCAATTTTTATTTTTGACCTTAATCTTCTTCTTTATTCTCTTCATTTTTTCTTTGAAATAGGGTTTAGAAAATTTTGCCCTAACCTTAACCACATATTCATCTTTTTAAGTTTTAGTATAAAAATGAGTTCTTTTCAAGGAAAAAGCAAAAGAAAAAATTAATGAAAAAAATTAAAAAAGGGAGAAAAATCAAAAAAAAAGAGAGGAAAAAATTATAAAATAAAAAAACAAAAAAGAGCCAAGAAAAAGAAAACAAAATTCAAAATAAGGTCAAAAAATCCAGTTGATCTAAAAAAATAGTTAAAAATTTTTTACGAAAAAAATTCCCAAAACTATTGTTCATTTTTGCTTCATCCTCCCTTCAACATTTTTGATTTTTTCATAAAAAAATCAAATCACAATTCTTTATCTTCGTCACAGTCTCAAATCAAAACCCATTAAACCATCCCCTTTCAATTTCCATAACTAACATTCTTTTATTCTGGATTGAAACTAGTTTTATGAGGTACTACAATGTCAACTACATTGGCTATGCGTTTTCAAAAAATTATGGGCATTAGATGTTCAGATTGGTCCCACTCTTTTATGCTTCGATGATGTATAAATATGATGATTAGGAGCATCATTTAGAAGTTTTTTTCACATGTTTTGACTTTTCAAATGAAAAGAAATATATGTATACATATCACAAGTTAAGTGGAGAATCGTTATCTTGGTATAAGCAATTCCATGTTCCTTCTCGATGTTCGTCAGTATTCAAAATCACTCTTTGTTGTCAGTATCTTTCCAAGCATAGATTTGTTCACCAATCACCCCTACAATTCTCAAGTCCAAATGCTGAGAATGATCTATTAGAAGAGTTATGTGAGAGTAACAACAAACTTCAAATGCATGAACAATTAAAAACGAAGCAAGAGGTCAAATCCTAGTCAGAGCCCACGATAAAGCTTGAGCTAGAACCTAAGACAGGGTGTGAGCTTGAGCATGAGCTTAACCTAGATCCTGAATATGAAATGAAGACAACGTTTGAGTCTGAGCTCGAATTGGAGTCTGAGCCATCATTAGTGTTGGAGCCAGAGCCAGAGCCAAAGTCTCAATTTGATCTTGATTTAGTATCTCAATCTAAGCTATAGTCGTATCTAGAGCTATTTGTTGATATTGCATCAGAGCTGCAGATAGAAACACCACTAAATTTGATTAAGCTCATCGATTTTGTTCTTTTCGATTTGCCACATCATACTAATCAACAAGTTTGGGCACCTTCATTTCTTTGTTGGATCTTTTGGCACATTAAATACTATCACGCCCCGCTACCCGGGATACGACTGTTTTCCACATGTGATGCAGGTCCTGCTAGGTACCAGTGAAAACAATATATGCTACGAGCAGAGATGTACCAATATACTCATAAGGAATTTCTAATGAAAATAAACAGGAAACTGTAAGCACTTACATTTTAAGGTCAGGATTCTGCAGATACTATGAAATCCGTGTCCTCATAAACTGGGACATCATCTTAGACACCTGGTGGTGCAACAAAAAGAAGACACACCTAGGTAAATCACAATGATTCTAAAATTTTGGAATTTAAAATATGTGAACATGAGAAAACACTAACTAGGGAACGAGAACTGGAAATAGATAACACATTAAGAAATATTCATATCGGGCATGCATTGGAATTAAAACAAACATGTGATCCAGTTGATAATTAAAAGCAGCGCTAACATTGTTCTATCACTTTATTAATATTTCATAATTGCATTGGCATTTAAGACAAACATGCAACTCAGTTAGCAATAAAAGTGATACTATTATAGTTCTATTATTTTATGCCAAACCTAGGCCGTGAATCATATTGGAGAGTACAGAAACAACCAAGGAGTCCACCTCAGTACCCAGAGGCGCTCACCTGGGCCAGGCCTAAAGTAGACACGGTAGGGGCCACGATTCAACAATGTGGAACTCAGTAATTAAGTCCGGCGGTACAATAGTGGTCAGATCCTGATTCAATGATATGACCCAGGCCGGAACAACCAGATGCGGTTCAATTCAATAGGAGCGTGGCTCCAGTCGTTCCCGCACTCTCACTAATATGATTTACCCCATCCCAGTGAGTTTGTAGTGCAAGTGTAAGTCAAGTGTATAGCTCTTCGTGCCTCAGTGCAACATTACACTCTATATTAATGTCATTTCATAACATGATCTCTAAAATAAGACTTGAATTAAAATTAAGGCCATATTGGAATTAATATATATGACAGTGTGATATGACATTCCAGTCTCAATCATACTCACTTTCAATTCTATCAATTGTATTTCAATGGTACAATAACAATACATGTTTCAATTTCATCTTGGTTTCCATTGCACACTTTACATATTAATTATTCCCAATGTCAGGGGCCACTGTACCTTATACATCCAGAAACATATAGCATTAAGTGTGTGGAACAATAAAACAATTTAGCATGCTTTAGATCTGCAATATCTTTTAACATTTAATCATGGGGCGTTCTACCAGACTGTCAAAATATTCTAACATGCTTTAGAAGTACCGAGTTTAGATATCTAAGCATGGTTATGACAACTAATAAACATGATATTCTATTATGCTATATAGACTGAAACTTGAATATCAATAGGAGAACGAGCAAACCTGCAAGTAAAGACAACGATCAATGTTACTCTTAGAATTATTGGGGATGATCAAATAGGGGAATCTCAGATAAGGTTTCATCATCGATCATTTCGGGACGTAACCATTTGTTAATGGTTTTATATGATCCTTTAGGCAGCGCTTTATGATCCTACGGGTAGTAAACTTAGATTCTTCAGGCAATGGCCTGGTTCATGATCCAACACGCAGAAAATTCCATACTTTCCAACGGCCTTTGAGGCCAAACCCCTCATATTCAATCACTGGATAATTTCTAAGCCAACATACATCATTTACCAAGCATCAAATATAATACACATTACTATCCAACTCTGAAAAATCCCCAACAGATGTAATAAGGGAAAAAAATCCCTAAGGTCAGTCACAATTTCTAGTCATAGTGACCATTTTCAGTCACAGTTCAGTCATACGATGGCTTTTGTACTGCAGAGGAAGGGGAAGAGGCCGGACAGCTCAGGCGAAGGGAGAAAAACACCAAAACAGCCCGCATGCAAGGGGAAACAGATTCTACACATCTCAGTCGAGGGGGAAGGTGTAATAGAAACTATTTCGAGGGTCAATAGGGCTGCGGTGAAGTTCGTCGCCTCACCCGGTGCTCAGAATCATCATTGCAGAAACTAGGGGAACAAAATCCACAATTTAAAAATCCCAAATTTAGAGAATCAGAGTGATTTTACCTCAAATCATAGACCGATGAAGAAATCAGAAAGAAATCCAACTCCAGAGCTTAAACCGAAATCAAATCCAGAGGAAAAACCAGATCTCGTTTGAAAATATCATTTTTGCACAAAACCGAAACCCTAGGGGCTCAGTCGAGCTTAAATAGGGAGTAGAGAACACCTGAGAAGCTCGAAGGGGAGCTAGGGCTTCGCCACGAAGCATTCGGCCTCGAATCGAGGTGTTAACGTGTCAAAACCCTAGAATTTTAGGGCACGGTGGAGGTGCGAGGCCATGCCACATGTTTGTTTGTGGGCGAGAGGAGATGGGGGCACGTGGAGTTCCTTCGAGTCAAAGGAAGTGAGAGGGGCGGTCGAAGAAGTCGGCAAAGGCGGCGAAGATGTTTCGTCGCTGCCGTTGCTTCGGTTGAATTGCGAGAGAGAGATAGAGAGGCGTGCGGGAGAAAATGAGAGGAAGAGAGAGCGAGAGAGAGTACACGTGGGGAGGGATTTAAGTGAGGAGAGAAAAAATTTGGGCCATGGGCCCAATGGGTCTTTACATTCTACACTCCTTGCAAAAAATTCCGTCCACTGAATTAAAAAACATAACAAAACTAAGATACACCAAACAAATGGGGGAAACGCTCCCGCATCTCGTCCTCCCTTTCTCAGGCGAACTCCTCAGGCGAGTCTTGATGCCACATTACTTTCACCAGATTGACAAACTCTGTTTCGAAGGGCCTTCTGCTGACGATCAATGATACGCACTGGTTGCTGCTCATATGTCAAATCAGGTCGCACTGTGATCTCAGAGTGATCAACATGTGTCGGGTCCCTACATATTTGTGCAGCTGGGATATGTAGAACAATAATGCACTTCGCCACACTCATGGCAACACTTTTCTTCTTGCCACCAATAATGTTGCCTCGGGTCCTTATACATTTTGGTCCTGCCTGGATGGGCAGGATGAATGGAATATGGATAACTATGTGCTTCTTTCAACAATTCTTCTCGAATATCTCCAGACGTCACATAAATCCTGCTACCAAACCGCAATGACACATCTTCATGAATTCGGAACTCTGGTCTCTGTCCTGCCAACATCAGATTCCTAATCTTCTGCAACTTCTCATCACTTTCCTGGGCCGCCCTGATCCTATCTACCAGAGTGGACTGAATCCGCATATTCTTCGATGAGGAAACCAACCCAGGCAAAACCACATCTATCTCCATATCTCTAATCTCTTGTTGCAGCCTCCACTGAGTCGTAAGAGTCATTACTACTGGAAGACGACTAAGCGCATCAGGTATTGACCTTTCCAGGATGATACTGAAGGTCAATATCATAATCCGCCATCAACTCTATCCATCGGCGTTGTCTCGTGTTAAGCTATTTCTGTGTGAAGATATACTTCACGCTCTTATAATCTGTAAATATCTTCATATGCTCTCCCAATAAGAAATGTGGTTCTGAATGCATTCTTATGGATGTCATCCTTCTTTACTCTCAACTGATGGAATCCCGTCCTCAAATCCAACTTCGAATAAATGCTTGATCCTCCGAGTTGGTCAAGGATATCATCGATACGGGAAAGAAGATACGTGTTCTTCACTGTCACATTGTTCAATTCCCTGTAATTGATTCACATGCATCGAGTTCCATCCAACAATATAGGAGCACCCCAAGGAGAGACACTAGGTCGTACCCATCCCTTCTTCAATAATTCATTCAACCGGGTACAGACTTCTTCTAGCTCTGGTGGTGCCATACGATATGGTTTCTTAGATATCAGCTGGGCACATGGTACCAAATCAATAGAAAATTCAACGGCACATTCTGGAGATAATTCTATAAGATCGTTTGGAAACACGTCCATGAATTCTCGTACTATCTCTGGTATCTTTGGTTCATCAACCTCCATTACACTCACCATAGCTTCGTATTGGCCCCTCAGATCTACCTCCGCTGATGAACTTAAACCTTGGATGATCAGGCATCTCAAATACTACCCTCCTTTGACGATAGTCAATGGTAGCATGAAATGTCGCTAACCAATCCACAACATCAAAATTAGGCATCTCAATCACCAGAAAATCTGCGAATAGCTCTCGTCCACAAATAACTACATGACACTGAGGGTATTGACTGGTTGACTTCAATATACCACCACCAGTATTCCAATGGGTAGTCAAGGGTTCGACTGAAATGTTATGTGTGCTAACAAATCGAGTGGCTAGGAAACAGTGAGACGCTCTAAAGTAAAGGACATGTCTACGATGAATACTACAACACCTAAGGTCCATGATACTGCAAGCAATGAGGATGTTCAAACTATATGGTAAATATATAAGAGATGACTTAGATGGTTGTTAAGGAAGAGAAACGTACCCTAAGGATGGAACACAACTTCCTAGTTGGAGGTCTAGGAGTTCAAAAAGAAGTAATGGAAGAAACTTTTGCCTATATATCCCATACAAGTGAAAGCTCGAGACATCCTGTAGTCATGAGATCAATATGAGTATATTATACGGTATATCCTACTCTTCCTATACTGTTCACGAGGTGGTTAGCGCGGACCTGTATGGGCCACCACAAAAACATGTCACGCCCCGCTACCCGGGACACGACTATTTTTCTCATATGATGTAGGTCTCAAGGTTTTAGGTCCCGGTTTCGGTCTGGGTATCTCGTTCTCTCCAAAAATTTAGGTTTCGGTATCGGTATCGCCCGTTTCGGTAGTTTCGGAAGCAAGTTTCGGTTTCGTCCGTATCGCTAGTTTCGGCAGTTTTGTTTCGGGTATTGGTTTCGGTTTCGAAAATACTTTAAATATGTATATATTATATACACACAGAGATGGTTTTGGAGTTTCTTAAATCTAAACCTATTAAATACTATTAAATACTTAACAAACTAAAATATTAATCATATACTATCAAATACTAAATACTAAATAAATAAACTAAATTTGAGTTCGTAATCATATCAAATATTAAATATCTAAAGTTTGGTACTTAAATACTAAATATTTGATAATTGAATAGATCCTAAAACTTGCCTTGCGCATCCACCGTTTTACCTTGCACACATACCACTTATTTACAAGTTTGCCAAAAAATCGATGGGCGTTGCTTTGCGCACCCACCATTTTGCTTTGCGCACATACCACTTATTTACAGGGTTGTCACAAAGTATCTACTTGATATGCGTACCGACTGTTTTACTTTACGCACATGCCACTTATTTACAAGTTTGCCTTTTTAAAGAGCACAACATCTCTTGAAAGGCGACTCGGACCACTTTCTCTCTCTCTTTGCTCTCTCTCACTCTCACGCTAGATGGTCGAGGCGGGTTCGGCGAGACAGGAGGCAGGTTCGGCGAGGCGGCGATGCGATGAGGCGAGTTCAATTTTTTCATCTTTCTTTTGTCCTTTTTCTTCTTTTTTCAGCAATTTTTTCTTGTTTCTGCATCTTCTTTGTCTAATTCTTCATCATTTTCAAGCCGAAACCCTATGGTTTTCTCCGCTCTTTTAACCGAGCTTTCTATGCAACCTATTGATTCACGAAATTTTTTGGGGGTTTTAGAGAATTTTTATTTAATTACACATTTTTCGTCCTCCGTCTTCGACCAGCACTGAACGGTATCGGTCAATTTCGGCCAGTATCGGTCAGTTTCGGCTGGTATCGGCCGAAACTGACCGATACCGTTCAGTATCGGCCGATACTGAAACTAACCCTTGGTTTCGGTATCGTCAACTGCCGATACCGATACGATATGACTGATACCTAATGGTATCGGCCGATACCTCAAACCCTGGTAGGTCCTGCTAGGTACCACTGAAAACAATATAGGCTACGAGTAGAGATGTACCAATATACTCATAAGGAATTTCTCATGAAAATAAACAGGAAACTGTAAGCACTTACATTTTAAGGTCAGGATTCTGCAGCCATTATGAAATCCGTGTCCTCATAAACTGGGACCTCATCTTAGCTCTGAATCGACACCTGTTGGTGCAATAAAAAGAAGACCCACCTAGGTAAATCACAATGATTCTAAAATTTTGGAATTTAAAATATGTGAACATGAAAAAACACTAACTAAGGAACGAGAACTGGAAACAGATAACACATTAAGACATTCATATCGGGCATGCAGTGTAATTAAAACAAACATGTGATTCAGTTGGTAATTAAAAGCAGCGCTAACATTGTCCTATCACTTTATTAATATTTCATAATTGCATTGGCATTTAAGACAAACATGCAACTCAGTTAGCAATTAAAAGTGATACTATCATAGTTCTATTATTTTATGCCAAACCTAGGCCGTGAATCATATTGGAGAGTACAGAAATAACCAAGGAGTCCACCTCAGTACCCAGAGGCGCTCACCTGGGCCAGGCCCAAAGTTGACACGGTAGGGGCCACGAGTCAACAGTGTGGAACCCAATAATTAAGTCCGGCGGTACAATAGGGGTCAGATCCTGATTCAATAATATGACCCAGGTCGGAACAACCAGATGCGATTCAATTCAATAGGAGCTTGGCTCCAGTCGTTCCCGCACTCACTAATGTTATTTACCCCATCCCAGTGAGTTTGTAGTGCCAAGTGTAAGTCAAGTGTACAGCTCTCCGTGCCTTGGTGCAACAGTACATGTGTTGATCTATATTAATGTCATTTCATAACATGATCTCTAAAATAAGACTTGAATTAAAATTAAGGTCACATTGGAATTAATATATATGACGGTGTGATATGACATTCCAGTCTCAATCATACTCACTTTCAATTTTATCAATTGTATTTCAATGGTACGATAACAATATATGTTTCAATTTCATCTTGGTTTCCATAGCACACTTTACATATTAATTATTTCCAATGTCAGGGGCCAATGTGCCTCATTATACTATCCAGAAACATATAGCATTAATAACGTAGAACAACAAAACAATTTAGCATGCTTTAGATCTGTAATATCTTTTAACATCTAATCATAGGGTGTTCTACCAGACTGTCAAAATATTCTAACATGCTCTAGAAGTGCAGAATTTAGATATCTAAGCATGGTTATGACAACTAATAAACAGGATATTCTATTATGCTACATAGACTGAAACTTGAATATAAATAGGAGAACGAGCGAACTTGCAAGTAAAGACAACGATCAATGTCATACTCTTAGAATTATGGGGGATGTTCAAATAAGGGGAGGGACAATCTGGTGATCTCAGATAAGGTTTCATCATCGATCGTTTCGGGGCTTAACCATTTGTTAATGGTTTTATATGATCCTTCAGGCAGCGGTTTATGATCCTACGTGTAGTAAACTTAGATCCTTCAGGCAATGGCCTGGTTCATGATCCAACAGGGAGAAAATTTCATACTTTCCAACGGCCTTTGAGGTCAAACCCCTCATATTTAATCAGTGGGTAATTTCTAAGCCAACATACATCATTTACCAAGCGTCAAATATAATACACATTACTATCCAATTTGAAAAACCCCAACAGATGTGATAAGGGAAAAATCCCCGAGGTCAGTCACAATTTCTAGTCATAGTGACCATTTTCAGTCACGGTTCAGTCATACGATGGCTTTGCGTACTACAGAGGAAGGGGGAGAGGCCGGACAGCTCAGGCGAAGGGAGAAAACATCAAAACAGCCCACAAGCAAGGAAAAACAGGTTCTACACATCTCAGTCGAGGGGAAAGGTCTAATAGAAATTATTTCGAGGGTCAATAGGGCTGCGGCGAAGTTCGCCGTCACGCCTGGTGCTCAGAATCATCATTGCAGAAACTAGGGGAACAAAATCCACAATTTAAAAATCCCAAATTTAGAGAATCAGAGTGATTTTACCTCAAATCATGGACTAATGAAGAAATCAGAAAGAAACCCAACTCCAGAGCTCAAACCGAAATCAAATCCAGAGGAAAAACCAGATCTCGTTTGAAAAATATCATTTTTGCACAAAACTGAAACCATATGGGCTCCATCGAGCTTAAATAGGGAGTAGTGAACACATGGGAAGCTCGGAGGGGAGCTAGGGCTTCGCCACGAAGCATTCGGCCTCGAATCAAGGTGTTAACGTGTTAAAACCCTAGAATTTTAGGGCACGATGGAGGCGCGACTTGTTTGTGGGCGAGAGGAGAGGGGGGCCACGTGGAGTTCCTTCGAGTCGAAGGAAGTGAGAGGGGCGGTCGAAGAAGGCGGCAACGTCGGCGAAGATTTTTCTTCGCTGCCGCTGCTTTGGTCGAATTGAGAGAGAGAGAGAGAGAGGCGTGCAGGAGAAAATAAGAGAGAGAGAGAGAGAGAGAGAGAGAGAGAGAGAGAGAGAGAGAGAGAGAGAGAGAGAGAGAGAGAGAGAGAGAGAGAGAACACTTGGGGAGGGATTTAAGTGAGGAGAGAAAAATTTGGGCCATGGGCCCAATGTGTCTTTACAAATACACTAGAGGGGGGTGAATAGTGTATATTACGACGAAATTGCAAAATTAAAAATTACTAAAAAATTGCAAAAAGAGTGCAGAAGTAAATAATCACAATCCAGAGAATAAACAAACACAAATATCGAGATTTATTCAGGTTCAGATTCTTGTGATCCTACGTCCAGTTCTCTACTCCACGTAGAGATTTTCATCCACTATTAGCATTTGCTTCCCGCAAGCAAACAACATACAAAGATGCCAATACTCTGTGTGTTATACACTGTACAATCTATTCAATAAGAGATTCATCCAAAGTAAAAATAAGTATGAAACAATCACCTTATAGCCTTGACAATGTAGAAATTGAATTGCTAGATGAGAGTATCTCCAAGGTTTCTTGATGACGGATGTAGTAGAAACACTCTTGGAGAAGGACTTTCTATTGAGGCAAAATTTTGCAGAGTTTCTCCAATGAAAATCTGAAAATCACTCCTTCAAGAGTGAGAATGAGAAACTTTAATCGACTAGGAGGTTTATTAGTCGACTAGGCATGAAGAATTTGACAGTTGGAATTGTGAATGGTCAGAATTATAGTCGTTTATAGGAAGTTGTAACTGGCTCTTGGTCGACTAGGGAGTTTGTTAGTCGACTAGGGAAACAATCAAAAATATGACTGTTGTGGTAACGACCTATTAGTCGACTAGCAAGTTTGTTAGACGACTAGTATTAAAAATATGATTTTTTCTGATCCCATCAACTAAAAAATAAGTTTGACTAAGAAATAATGTTTTTATGAAATTTTCGAGAAATTAATTTGTTGACTAGGAAAAATATTAGTCGACTAATTTAGTCTATGACTTGGTCTTTTGCAATGTATGTTGTCTTGATGATTGTCTTATATGAATATTCAATATTTTGAGCTATATAATCTGCATAGATAGAGTTAGTATGCTCAAATAATATGTATATGTTTGTAACATCAAAACTTCAGGAGGTTGCTGGCTACTAATATGGTGATGCTCTCTTACCACCATTCATCGAGCGATGAATTTTTAAAGCTGTGGAGAATGATAAGGATCAAGGTCTAATTAGTTAGAGTTGAGTTTTTGTTTAATTTTCGGTTAGGATTTTTAGTTAAAATTTTAGTTAGGATTTTATTTGTTTTTATTTGATTTTATCTGTTAGGATTTTAGCTGATTTTAGTTGATATTTTAGTTACTTGGTGTAGTCCCACATCGGATGGGAGAAGATTTATTTCCCGTTGTAAGAATATAAATATGTTTCAAAACTTGTTTTATTGGATAATCAGTAAATAAAAAAGAATTGATTTGAGAGACACAATTTCTATTTTAGATATTTCATATGAGATGTGAGGTAGTGGGCGCACGAGAGCCTTGACGAGAAGCTGAGATATCTAAATCTATAGTATATTGATTTGTTGGAGTGAAAAAAATGGCCTAGGTGAGAAACTCTTAACATCCTTTATTCATCTAGTCCTATTTTTTCCAATTTATTCTTCCCAAAATTTTCTTAATTTTTCAATTTAGAACCTTAGATCTACTATCTTTTTCACATTTTTTCTCTTTATATCTTCTGTCTTGCATCAGATATTCTGCTACATATGACTAAGGTTAAAAGCTACACAATTACTTAACAGAGTTCTATTCGGAAACTAACCTTAATAAAGCTTACAAGATGCTACAAGAGTTCTTCAGGAACATACAATAAGATGATCAAACTTTTGCACGGTTCTATGGTAATTGTAAGTGGCTATGCAAAGAGTTGAAGTTATTAATTTTAATAACTATTGCTGTACAAAAGATGAACAAGCAATGTGAACTAATCTTTGTGTTGGGGTTTTTTTTGGAGCTTTACTATCCATGTGTTTATCCATGTGTTCAGGTGATATGGAGTTTAGTTGTCAACTCCATATCTGAGATATTTAGCCCGCTTTGGAGGATAAAACTTGATGCCACTTCCAGTACATGTGCAAAGGAATAGTAGAATTATATTGCATTCGCGGTTCATCACAGACGTGGAGATTATTGTATTCATACTACAAGAGCAGCATGTAACATGGGTTATGGACGTGGTGTCGTTACTGTAGTGGATCGTAGAGGCATTATTGGAGTAGGTCGTGGGACCATACTAATGTGACAACAGATTATGCCATTACAGTAGGATTGTGTGACATACAAAGTAGACATGTTGAGAACAATGCAATAAGTTATCTTGTCCTCAATCTATTCATTTGCATTTGTCAAGAAGTTGGGTTTCGATATAAGTTATACTTATCCAGAGAAAAATATGATAGATGATTAATGTTTTTGTAGCTTCTGCCTTCCCACACATATTGTTACAGTTGCCAAAATTGATAACTTGCCTGCTTTTATTTCCTCCCCAGTACCACAGAATATGATGATTGATCCAAGAGCCTCACATCATATAACTAACTCGTACTTCTAATATCATTTCACATTTATAATCTTTTCACATTTCTTAGTGTTACATAAACAAAATATGCCGTTGTCGCTTCCCAGTATGGCAGCCCTTGTCGACCCTCCATCAGGTGCATCACATCAATGCAAATGCATAGCAATTTGAGTCGACAAAGAATGCTGACGAATTTGGCCGGAAAAGCCATCAGCGCTAAATTGCTATAGTAACTCTCCGGTGAGCTGTTTCTGTCTTTGAGCCGAGTCGACGAGTCGCGTCGAAATCAACCGCTAATATTGTCATCGGTTCAGTCGAGCCGACTGAGCCGACCTGAGCCACCTTGAGCCGACCCGAGCCGACCGAGCCAATTAAATTGTTGACCGGTCACCGACTCAGCTTAGTCATTGACCAATCAAGCAGAGCAACTGCTACAATACGTCTTCTCACGTAAGATTATTCAAATTTTTTCAATATTTTAGCCATATTTTCAATGTATTATGGTGATTTCTCGAGCTTTTCACATGAGATTTTTGATCCTGATCATCTAGTTAAAGCTTTACCAGTTCTAGATGCCTTACGAAGTACTACAATATAGGTCGATTTTTCATTTCATGTGACTTCTTATTTGATAAATCTTTAATTGTTAAAGTCTAAAAAATTTCTTTTTGATTTTGTTCAAATTGGTTGATATAACTGATATTGCATCATTTATTTTATAGTCCTGATCTGTGTTGTATTAGCATATATAGAATTGCATTTTGTCATATATGTTTAGACCTTAGAATTTTATTTTATTTTCATAATTAGCGTATGCATCTAGTTGGTGTTTAAGATCTTGTATTTACATTTGTGTAACTGGTTGGCATTGCATGTTATTACGTTATTACGTAATGGCAAAACATTAGGATCATACATGCATGATAATGCAATTCCATGGCTAAAAAATCAATTTTAAAAGATATATCTAGAACTAAAAGCCGACATAAATCGAACAAAAGATCGCCAAATCAATTTCAAAAGATATATATAGAACTAAAAACGACATAAATCGAACAAAAGATCGCCTAGAAGCCTTAATGAATAAATTGACTAAAGAACAAAACTTCGAGGATGAAGCACAAAGTACATTTGATGATGCTACTAGAATGATCAAAAATAAAATAATTGAAATAATGAGACAATGATAATTTTGAGGATAACTTTGGGTGAGATAATATTAAACGATGGATTAAGATAAATGCTTCTAAGTTTTAATTTTGATGCAACTTTATAATTCTAGTACCATCGATAGGTTTAATCCTAAGTTTTAATATTAAATGATGGGTTTAATCCTACTTTAGGTCTAAACCCACCAAATTTTCAAAATTTGACCAGTCAACATTACAACTTGGTTGAAGTGAGTAATTGGCATTATTTGTATCACTCAGCAAGGATTTGGGTTGCATAAGAGTCAATGATAGATTTTGAGGGAATTGTGAGTTGGTGATATTATCAAGAGTGGAGTGTAAACACTGAGTGTGAGAGTTAGTGAAGTCATACATACATACATACATACATATTTTGCCTAGTGGTAAGTCATTCCGCTCCAAAGCCAATGGGTACGGGGTTCGAGGCCTATGGCCGCCGTGACTTGGTAATTATTGTGGAATTTGTTGTGGAATTATTTACCCTGGGGCTACATCTCCCCTCTCGGACTAACCCGGGGCCGTTGAGGGCACGTCAGTCACCCCCCCAGTTTGCATAGTCTCGACCGGGCTCTCGCCTTACCCTCCTAAAAAAGCCGAAGGCAGGGGGAGGGGGTTGGGGATTTTTCTGGGTTTTCTATATATATATATATATATATATATATATATATATCTGCCTCACTAACATGGAAGGAAATCCGACAGATACTGCACAACAAGGATTAACACCTCTTCACTAACATGGAAGGAAATCCGAAAGATACTACACAACAAGGATTAACACCTCTTCAAATGTAAGCATTGGTGAGATTATTACACAACAAGGATTAACACCTCCTAAAAAAGCCGAAGGCAGGGGGAGGGGGTTGTGGATTTTTCTGGGTTTTCAATATATATATATATATATATATATATATATATATATATATATATATATATTTCTGTCTCACTAACATGGAAGGAAATCCGAAAGATACTACACAACAAGGATTAACACCTCTTCAAATGTAAGCATTGGTGAGCCACCTTGAGAGATTATTAGATAGAAGGATAGAAAGAATTTATGAACGATTGGATCAAATAGAGAATTAAGTTGCTACATAACAAAATCCTCCAAACAATCAAGAACAACCCTATAGAAATACAGAGAGACAAGTTGATGAGTATGAATTTGAAGATTACTAGCCAAGAAGGAGGTTTCATCGTGATGAACAAAGGAGGCATATAAATCAAGGAGATGGCCTTGGTGGAGTTAAAATCAAAGTTCATTATTTTCAAGACAAAAATGAACCCAAGGCATATTTGGAGTGAGAGATGCATGTTGAGCAAATTTTCTCATGTCATAACCAAGGTTTGAGGTTTTGGCCGATACCCATGCGTATCGCCTGTATCGTATCGGTATCGGTGGGTAACGATACCGAAACTAGGGGTTAGTTTCGGTATCGGCCGATACTGAATGGTACCGTTCAGTTTCGGCCGATACCGGCCGATACTGACCGATACCGGCCGATACTGACCGATACCGCTCAGTTTCGGCCGAAACAGACCGGTACCGTTCAATATCGGACAAAGCCGGAGGAAGAAGACTGTGTAATTAAATAAAAACTCTCTAAAAAACCCAAAAAATTTCGTGAATCAAGAGGTTGCAAAGAAAGCTCGGTTAAAAGAGAGGAGAAAACCCTAGGGTTTCGACTTGAAAATGATGAAGAATTAGACGAAGAAGAGGCAAAACTAAGAAAAAAATGCTGAAAAAGAAGAAAAAGGAAAAAAGGAAGATGAAAAAATTGAACTCACCGCATCGCGTCGTCGCCTCGCCGAACCCGCCTCCTGCCTCGTCGAACATACCTCTTGCCTCGCCGCCGCACCTCGACCATCTAGCGTGAGAGAGACAGAGAGAAAAGAGAGAGAGAGAAAGAGAGGCCCGAGTCGCCTTTCAGGAGATGCTACGTTTTTTAAAAGGCAAACTTGTAAATAAGTGGTATGTGCGTAAAGTAAAACAGTCGGTGGACATAACACGTGGATTTTTTGTGGCAACCCTGTAAATAAGTGGTATGTGCACAAAGCAAAATGGTGGGTGCACAAAGCAATGCCCAGCGATTTGTTTGGCAAACTTGTAATAAGTGGTTTGTGCGCAAGGTAAAACGGTGGGTGCGCAAGACAAGCTTTAGGATCTATTCATTTTTCTAATATTTTGTATTTAAGTACCAAACTTTAGGTATTTAATATTTGATATGATTACGAACTCAAATTTAGTTTATCTATTTAGTATGTAGTATTTGATAATATATGATTAATATTTTAGTTTGTTAAGTATTTATTAGTATTTGATAGGTTTAGATTTAAGAATCTCCAAAACCATCACTATGTCTATATATTATATACATATTTAAAGTATTTCCGAAACCGAAACCGAAACCCGAAACGAAACTGTCGAAACTAGCGATACGGACGAAACCGAAACTTGCTTCCGAAACCGCCGAAATGGGCGATACCAATACCGAAACCTAATTTTTAGAAAGAACGATACCGAGCCCGAAACCGAGACCTAAAACCTTGGTCATAACTACTACGATGGTAAAAAGATGAAACTTGTAGCTCTTGAGTTGACTGATTATGCTCTTATTTGGTGGGATTAGGTGTAAAAATAGAGATCAATATGGAGAACGTCCCATTATCACTTGGGCAGAAATAAAAGCTACCATGAGGAGGTGGTTTATTCCATCTTTTATTTCTACAGAGAACTTCATTAGAGAACTTCATTACGTACTACAATGAGTCAATGACTCACTCAAGGCTCTAAGATTGTAGATAAGTATCATAAAGAGACGAAGATTGCCATGATTGGAGAAAATATGATGGAGGATAAAGAAGCAACAATGGCTCAATTCTTACATGGACTTAATCGTGATAGTACTGACATTATGGAGATGTATCACTATATAGAGTTTCAAGAGATGGTTCACCAAGCCATCAAGATAGAATAACAACTGAAGAAAAGAAATGCTGCAAGGAAAAGCTTTAATTCTTTTAATCATTGAAAGGCTAATTCAAAGAAAGATACCCACTCTAGTTCTAAGGAGAATAATTCAAAGAAAGTTGAGAATCTAGCTACTATTTCAAAGAAACCTCAAACTGAATCAATTCTTCAAGACACCATGACATACCATGTTAGTGCCAATGGAGAGGACACATTTCTAGCAAGGGCCCCAACAAACGCACCACGATAATAAATAACTATGGTGAATGGAAGACCGAAGAAGAAGAAACCGAGGAAGAAGATGATATGATGAATGAAGGCGATGAAGGAGATAGCGATGCATAATGGGAATTTCTTGTAACTAGAAGATCACTTCACATTCAAATGAAGGGGGAAGAGAACAACCAAACAGAGAACTTGTTCTACATATGTGCCTAGTTTAAGGAAAATTATGGCGTGTAATCATAGATGTAGGAAGTTGTAGCAATGTAGTAAGTGCTAATTAGTGGAGAAGTTGAGTCAACATACCTTAAAGCATAAACAATCTTACAAGCTCCAATAGCTCAATGAATCTGGTGAGTTGAAGGTAACAAAACACGTCAAAATTACATTTTCTATTGGCAAATATAGAGATGAAATAATATGTGATGTTGTTCCTATGAAAGCATGTCATCTCTTGTTGGGCAGACCTTGGCAATTTGATCAGCGTGTAACACATGATGTATACTTAAACTGTTATTCTTTAGGTAGTTCGAGGGAAGCCTATAACCCTCCTTCCATTGTCCCTAAAACAAATACTTGCACATCAAATTAAAAGAGAAAAGAAAACAAAAAGAAAGAAAAAATGGATCAACAAGAAGCGAGTAAAAATGAGAGTGAGAAAAAGACCAGAGATTTGATTGGAGAAGAAAAATAGAGTAAACTGAGAGAAAAGAAAGAACGAACTGAAAATTAAAAAAGAAAAAGAGAAAGGAAAAAAAGAGAAGAGTTTTGTAGTGACAAAAAGTAAGATAAAGCAATCTTTGTTTTCTTAACAAAACCTCCTACTTTTGTACAAAGAGCCATGTTGAATACTAATGACTTATCCTCTGCTTTGACTAATGTTGTTTTACTCTTTTACCGGAATATGAAGACGTTTTTCCTGATGTGATATCACTAAAGGGTTTGAGCATGCTTCCATAGGCCGTTTTTCTATCGTCTAGCCCTAGGCTTAACACATGTGGGAAGAAGAAGAAGAAGAAGAAGAAAAAGAACCATAAAATTGTATTTTATGAAAAACCAACGGAAATAAATTAAAACCTTTACATGATCTTTATTATCTAAGGAGAATGGCGAACCGATCTTGCAAAGATACATCTAAAAATTTTCGTACTAAAATAAAGAACATGCCTTATGTTTTTGCCGTCACAAAAACAATTTCCTTAGGGAAATGTCCCGAAGTGATTGCAATGCCTCATCTTATAGCTGACCACTTGTCCC
This sequence comes from Scilla litardierei, assembly GCA_030789695.1. Taxonomy (NCBI): domain Eukaryota; kingdom Viridiplantae; phylum Streptophyta; class Magnoliopsida; order Asparagales; family Asparagaceae; genus Scilla; species Scilla litardierei. Next base: position 67,655,768 of record CM061140.1, read on the forward strand.
AGAAAGTTTCACCTTAGCTGAACCCCTGCCTTAAGCTTCAGATCAAATTCGAACTCTTTTCAAGTTTTTCTAGAACCTGAAAGAGGGAATAAAGAGGAAAAGAGGAAAAATATTTGGTCGCCTTTTAATCAAAGTTTGCTCAAATAATTTTGGGAGAGCTCCTTTGATTAAGGCTTGGTATATAAGTTTAGGAGTAAGAGGAGCATTCTATTTATAAGGTAAACTAAGCCTTCAGCTTAGTATCATAATCGGTATGGTACTAAAAATTAGAATCTAAATTAACTCAAGTTTTTCCCTTTCAAAGACTAAACTTTGAGTAATTAATTCTTCATCTCCATTAAGCCTTAGAAGCAAAATGATATATCATTTTGAAGAGCTTCAAACAGAGATTTCATGGAAATAAACATGCTCAATTCTGAGGTCGTTTGACCCCTTAAATGAGCCCCCAAAGTTTGCCAAACGAATTGCCTCAGAACTGCGGACTATGCAGCACGTGGACCCCACTGCAGGCTCCACCCAGATTGTGTGCACCTGGGTTAGGCGCCTGCCCAGTTTGGTTGCGCTCACTGGGCTAGGCGTGCCTGGGTCAGGTGCTTGCCTGTTGGGTTGGGCCCTATGGCCCATAGTGACCAGGGTGCCTGGGCTTGAGCCCAAGCCCCCGCAGGCATGAGCTCAGACCACCTGCTAGTGCCTGGGCTCGAGCCTAGGGATTGTGCTAGGCTCGTCCAGCACCTGGGCTCGACCCCATGTGCTCTCCTGAGCCTGGGCTCAAGCCTAAGCATACATGGGTTGAGCCCAGGTCTGCCTGAGCTAGCACCCAGGCACACCCAGGCTAAAGCCTGGTGTGCCTGAGTTCATTTTATGGGCTTAGCCTGAGTTAAGACTAGGCTAACCTGAGTCCGTGCTCTGGCTCGACAATGGTGTTCGGGACCCCGTTTTGGCTTTTCTATGATTTTGAATGGATGGATTTTCACGTCACATCATATGTGACCAAAATCTTCTTCGCAACTAATTGTGACCATTTTGTTGAATATTGAATCCCTTAATTTGGGTTTGAAGATGAGTAAACATAATTAATTGTGACTAACTCATTTTGTAGTTAATTAAAGCATCGTCGATTGTAGATCAAAAGATATATCAAATGCGACGATTTAGTTAACTGATGACGTGAGGAATTCAATAGAAGATCTCAAGGATTCAAATAGGAAGTGAAGAGGATTAATATGCAACATTTTCCATTTCTTTATTTCTTTATGAATTAGATTGCTAAGCATTGAATATACTTGCTAGAAGCACTTACATATCATGAACAACACTTTAGATCATTCTTTGGTAATCACATAGTGCTAGATCCTTTAAGCTCGTAATAGAGCCTTCAGCCCTTGACCAGATGCATGATGTATGCCCACCAGATGTCTAGCGTGAATTCATAATACAGTCATATAAAACCCTAATAAGATAGACTCCTGAAGGTGTCTTCCAACGCGTCGTCTAGGAGATGACATACATACATCTGGTTATTTCAACCAAAAATTCCAGTAACTTTATTTCCTTTGACCCAACTGTTAAATCATCGGATGCCTTACTGCCAAATGCATGTACAGTCGACCAGACGTCTGGTCACCCTTCAACAACCGTCTGATCTAGTAGCCTTTAGACTGCATTTAATGTTTTGTTAGCATAGTGCACCAGATGCCTAATGGGTCTTCTCTAGACATCTGGTGACTTGTATTTTGCCCGTTACAGACCGTTACAGCCTTAATTGCTGGGATCTCTTAGGGGTTTTTGTGGGATTTTTAGAGAGCTATAAATAGGGATTAGTTGCATTCAATTTAGAACTCTTGGAACCCATTAACTCTAATTGAAGTGCATTCAAAGCTCATTCTAGCTCTCAAGTCTTCATCTTCGTCACTTGTCCTCAAGGATTCAAAGCTCATACTATTAAGCATTCGTTGCTTAATCCCTTGGACAAGTAGTAAGTGCTTTCACTCTCATTTTAGAGCACTCCCTTGCTTAACTTCTAAGTAAGTTTATATTCAAGGCATATGTATTGTGTTTTTATTTCGTATTGAGAATTTCAATCTTATTCTCTTTCTCTTGTTAGAAGAGACTCTCGGTTTATGAGAGAAACCATTCCATGGTTGTGCGAATTGGTGTGATAGTTGTATTGGATTCACTCTTACCAGGGTTTGGTAAGAGGGTTACCAGTGGGTTCTAACTACTAGTGAGATTTACTAGTGTGTTGCTGGTATATGATTCTCGGAAGTCGGGATTTGACTCAGGGGAATCTGAACCAGGGTAGATACACTATTTGCGATTGTTATTTCTGTGTTGTCTCTTTTATTTTTATTCTGCACTATTAGTTGCTTGGGTTTTTAATTAGGCGCTTCTTTGTAATTATCATAAAACGCTATTCACCCACCTCTAGTGTTTTTCTCATAGTTTCAAGTCATACAATTGGTATCAGAGAGCAATGTATAAGATATGGCAACAAAAAACAACCGTGATGGAGCCTCTACGGTTACCGAAGGCCAATCCACAATTCGACCCACACTCTTCTACGGGTCAAACTCTGGGTATTGGAAAGCTCGAATGATTATTTTCTTAAAGAGGGGTTCACTATGGAGAATGGTGGAGTATGTCGAGCCCCTCGAAGAAGATTTCTCCAAGTGAACTCTCGTGCAAATGTAAGAGGAGGTGAATAATGCAAAAGCGATGAACTCGCTTATTTGTGCTTGAGATGTGACCAAGTTCAATAAGGTGTCAAACTGCACGTCTGTATACCAAATCTTGAACCACCTCATCGTCACACATGAATGGACATCTCAGGTAAAAATGTCTAAACTCCATTTATATGTTCAACGCGTTGAGACGTTCCAAATGCATGAAAAGAAAAATGTTTTGCTCATGTATGCTAAGTTTACTTGCATTGTGAACGATTTGGAAGCAATTGGGAAGATGTACCCCCAAGTAGAGAAGGTAAGAAAGCTAATCATGGCCGTGACTTCGGAATGGGAGAAGAAGACAATGGTCATCGAGGAAGTCAATGATATGACCAAATACAACATGGATAACTTCATCGGTAACCTCATGGCGTATGAGGTTAGCACAAAGGGAAGCTCTAAGGGCATTAGCCGAGGCCAATAAGAAAGCCATCGCCTATAAAGCCGCCTTAGAGAATGAAGAATCTGATGAAGAGATGGACTTGGAGTTCATGGCTCTCATGGTGCATAAGTTTCAAAAGTTCTTCTGTAAATATATCTTCAAACCAAAAGCCAAATCTGATTCAGACAACACTTATTCTCTTTGTTGCAAATGCAACAAGCTAGGGCATATCAACAAGGATTGCCCCCATCTTTAGGTCCAAACCCACCTAATTTTCAAAATTTGACCAGTCCCCATTACAACTTGGTTGAAGTGAGTAATTGGCATTATTTGTATCACTCAACAAGGATTTGGGTTGCCTAAGAGCCAATGATAGATTTTGAGGGAATTGTGAGTTGGTGATATTATCAAGAGTGGAGTGTAAACATTGAGTGTGAGAATTAGTGAAGTCATATATATATATATATATATATATATATATATATATATATAATATATACACACACACACACACACACACTTCACTAACATGGAAGGAAATCCATAAGATACTACACAACATGGATTAGCACCTCTTCAAATGTAAGCATTGGTGAGCCACCTTGAGAGATTATTAGATAGAAGGATAGAAAGAATTTATGAACGATTGGATCAAATAGAGAATCAAGTTGCTACTCAACAAAATCCTCCAAACAATCAAGAACAACCCTATAGAGATACGGAGGTCAATGAGACACAATGATAATTTTGAGGATAACTTTGGGCGAGATAATATTAAATGATGGATTAAGATAAATGCTTCTAAGTTTTAATTTTGATGCAACTTATAATTCTCAAACATTCTCAGATTGACTAGCAGAGATGGAGCATTAGTTTGAATATTACCCGTTATCAAACAAGTGAAAGGTCCAATTTGTTGAGATAAAACTGATATGGTCATTAATAGAGAGACAACGAGAGAGAGTATCTGAGACATATACAGACTTGGAATGAAATAAAATTCAGACTCAAAAAGAAATATTTGCATCATATCTATAAAGACCACGAAATTGAACGACCCATGTCAAAGAAGCATGACGTGGAAGAATATATTACTAAGTTCAATAACCTATTTCTTAGGAGTGAGCTACAAGAGGACCATCGATGTATCCTTAATAGGTTTTGTTCTAGATTAAGAGCAAGTACTAGGCGTGATATGCTTTACCACACTGTAAATAATCAATCATTTAACATAGCCTTAAATTCTGAATCATTAAGAGCCTACATAGATATTAAGTTTACTTTTACAGCTAGAAAGCAATTTAAGCGGTCAAGTAATAATATGACTAACTCTAAAACTAATACTTCTAAAGAGATAAATGAAAATGCTAAGTTTAGATAATCACAACAACAAAAACCTAAAAGGGTGCAATGTTTCAAATACCATGGTTTTGTTCCTTTTGCTGGTCAGTGTCCTAATAGGATCCTACTTGTGCGAGAGGTTAATAATAATTAATTGAAGAAGAATACATTCCACTTGAGGAAACTGATGATGCTAATATTGATCTTAGCACCCGTTTACAAGGCATTAGCTATTTAATTACTACACCTAGGAGTGAGGATGATTGATGAAGAACCAATGTTTTCTTTACCTACATCACCTTTAAAATGACGATTGATGGATAGCTGTACTAATTTTGTCGTCAAATCAGTTAATGAGAATATGAGACTAAACGCTAAACCTCATCCACATCCTTACAGCGATACATGGGTTGGGTTGATGACAGCTCACTATTACCTAATGTTGTTTAGTGTCTATTTAGTTTTCTAGCTATAATGATAGCATCTTGTGTGATGTCATACCTATGATGCTACACATTTTGTTATGTAGGCCCTGGTTGTATGACTTAAATTTTATATATTCTGGAAGAGCCAAAACACATATATTTATATTTGGAGAAAAGATAATTGTGTTTATACTTTTATTACTAAGAGTATAATTGAAAGTCAAAAGAATAAGTTAATACATAATAAGCCACTGATTCAAATACATCATCATGTGAATCCAAATTCCTTAAAGTTAGGCTTTGGTCATGCGTATTTTGTATAAAATTTGAGTGATTTACGTCTTGAGACTTATAAAATAGAAATTTACAGAAATTTACAGTTATGAATGAATGACGAGATGATTAGAGTTTTGCATGGAGAGCTTTGTCTTAGAACCAATGAGGAGGCTTTGCATGTATCATACATATTCTTTATGAGCTATACATAGTCATGATACTGATTTGACTAAGTTGAATATTTCACGAAAGCTTGAGGAAATTGAACACATCGAGTTTGTCATTCCACAACCTCCACATCATACCAACAAGAATGTTCTATATACTTTCATCTCGTTTGTGTTTGAGAGAACTTTTATGAAGATATTCATATGCAAATCTAGATCTCACTGCACTTTAAAGTTTATAGATTTATTGTCTCCCATTACAGTAGGTTGCTGTTTTCTTTCCAACTGTGCTATTTGAGTCGTCATTCGTCAGGTGGTGAAGTTCTCAAGACAAGAAGACTGATAGAGATGAAGTTTGAATTTCAGATAGAGCCTTTTCTATTTTAGATTTCATATTTGAGATGAAGATAGAGTTTGAGTTCTTTAAGTCTTTTAGTTATTTTGAGTCCTTTAGTTATTTTATTTTAAATAGAGTGTGAGTTATTATGAGTCTTTTATTTATTTTTAAGTATTTTAGTTATTTTATAGTTTTAGTCTCATATTGGATGAGTTTTAGTCTCATATATAAAGGCCACAAACTTATTTATTTTTGTATTGATGAATAGAAATTTTGGTATAAATTTTTAGTTCCTCCCAAAATTAAATCTTTTGTATTGAATGCGAGAATGTGCTTGGTTGCCTAGGCGATATTCTCCACGTGCGAGGCATGTAAATCGGTGATCATTAGATCTTCGGGGCGTGATGCCCGAAAAGTTATCAAATTCCTAAATTTTCTTTTATCTAAATCCCCAGCACTTCCCTTCATGCTTCTTATTTATCTATGTAGTTATATTGTGATAACAAGATAGCATTGCGGAGAACGATGTCGTTCATAAGCGCACTAAGCATATTGAATTTAATTGTTATCTGGTACGAAAAAGATTGTAATGCCGACTCTTCTTGTAGTCTTCATGAATCAGTTAGCAGACATATTCATCAAACCACTTTGGATGCCCATATTCGGTTAATTTGTAGCAAAGTTAGGCATGTATGACATGCATGCGCTCGCTTGAGGGGGGTGTTGGATATAATTATGTTGGCTTTTTCACGTAAACCCGTGTTTTAAGATCTCTATAAATAATAAAGTACTTGAGAGAGAGAGAGAGAGAGAGAGAGAGAGAGAGAGAGAGAGAGTATCATGAATAAGAGAGAGAGAGAGAGAGAGAGAGAGAGAGAGAGAGAGAGAGAGAGAGAGAGAGAGAGAGAGAGTATCGTGAATAATTATGGTGTGCCTAATTGCCTAATTTAGTTCTGATATTATAGTTACAATTACTTTCTTGATAATGGATACTACTCGTTTCATGTATACTGTGGCTGGAAACGGAAAGTTCATAATGGATCTTTCTAATGGACACCCTCCATTTTCAGGCCATCCAAGAATTCAAGAAAGGCAAGGTGGAGTACAGAGTAGACAAGACTGGGATTGTTCACCTGCTTTTCGGCAAATCAAACTTCCCCGATGAAGATCTCATTGATAACTTGATCGCAGCAATTGTATGTCCCTTTCCCTTCTTCCAGAGCCTACTGAATACTAATCTTTTTTTTTTTGGCTATATTAATCAAGACTGGTTGTTGTATATATACACAAACTTGAACATGATTACTGGTTCCTTTACCATTCTGGGTATTGCAGAAATCAGTAGAAGCAAACAAGCCCTCTGGAGCTAAAGGAGTATATTGGAAGAGCGCACATATTTGCTCTTCCATGGGACCTTCAATAAAACTGAACACAAGAGAGATGCTCGAGTACAAGCCCTCATCAACAGCCTAACAAGGGAATAGTCCGCCATCTCTGCCAACACAACTCCGTTAATGGTCACAGGAATTGAGGAGGGATACCGTGGCAACAGTGGGTCTAATTTTTGCTCGACGCTAGAAGTGTCAACTTTGTACTTTATCGGATGATGTGCAGTTATTGAGAATGTATTTACTGTGTGTATCTTGACTGATCTGGATGCAGAATGAATCATTAGGGCTGCGGTTTTGTTCGTATGATGGGCTGTGATTCGAAGAGTCGGAAGTGTTTTTCCTCGTGTATGTCGCCCCATTTGCCTTCTGTCTTCTTTGCATGCATGGTTATTTGGCACCAAGAAGAGGGCTGAAATTCTGCATATTGATCCTTTGGGGTGTGCTGCAAGGGCAGCTGGTCGCTGTTGTAGAGATGGCTGGATATATATGCTCGTGAAAAAAACTGACCTTTTGGCAATCCGTGCTGTTTCCTTGGTCGGATGATTAATCTGTCTACATTGAAATCAAAATAGGGAATTGCTACGCCAACATTCCTTTTTGCTGAGTTCACGTACCATTTATACTTTTGCTCAGTTCACATACTTCAATTTTTTGAGAACTCCATTTTTTGCTCCATTCACATATCGGATTTTCCAAAGTGCCCTTAAATCCAAAATGTTCCTTGGGTTTACGTACGCAATTCACATACTTGCATTTTAACGTATCATTTCTTCATCATCGTTGATTTTTGCTCAATTCACATACCTTCACCCTCAACTCATCTCTCTTATTCTCTTTCTCAAATTCCATTTTACCTTCAATTTCCCTCTTATGCTCAGTTCACATACCTTCACTGTCCATCTTCTTCTTATATCTCTCCTTATGTCTTTATCTCTATATTTCTTTTTCAAATTCCATTTTACAATCACTCTCTCTAGTTCCTTCTTGGAGCTCAGCATCAAGAGTACCCGAAGCCAACTACATCTTCTTATGCTTAGCATCTCCTCCGAGCCATCAAGCCAACTACATCAAGGGAGCTACATGCACCTCCTACAAGCCACACACCCTCTCTCTCCCCCCCTCTCCCTCCTCCCCACCTCTCTCTCTGTGTGTGTGAACACTAATTTCTGTAAGGATAATTTGGTGTATTTGGTTGATTTATTCGGACGTAATTTGAATCAGGATTAAATATATTGTTAACGGTTTACAAATGAAATTTTTGGTAAGAAAACTTTAAGTGAAATCTTAAAGGCAGTGACTTTGTTTTTGATACGACCATTTTGACCAGGCTCAGAGGAACCAACTCAACCACGACTAGTCAACCAACCTGCTTAGACCTTAGGCTTCGGCCCAAGGAACTCATGGGCGGGCCACACTTCTCCACCCAAGACGAAGGCCCAAAAGACTGTCCACTTTCCGTAGTGGAGGAAATCGCTCCCCAAATCAGGAGAGCACTCGCCCATTATGGCATCCACCTTCATGGCCATCACTCGCCCATTATGTCAGCCACCTTCATGGCCATCACTCGCCAATCATGGCAGCCATCTTCATGTCATTCATCCCCTCATCAAACGGGCGCAATTAGTGGGGGTCAACATTTCCCCAGTTGCATGTCCCCATGAATGACGGCCATAAGGTCTCATTATGGCCCATTACAATAGGTGGATGACTTGCCTAATGAAGGGAAGAGATGCATCATCTGAATGGGGCTGATCTCCGAGATCTACAATGGAGGTATCTCATACAAACTCTTACACCTTCTTCCATCTTTACATACTTCTCCTCCATAGCTCGGCCCAATGATCGGACTTGGTCTCTCCGCGAACCAAGTTCAATCCCACCGAGCACCTATCAGACCAGATCTGACTTTGGCATCGGAGGAGAATTGGTCGGAACCAAGGTCCGACCCCCCTGACGAGCTCTCTCATATATTCAGGTCTAGGAGATCCATCGGCATCGAGGCTACCCCTCAGCGTCTTCCCAGCCGGAGCCGAGAGCCCTTGTCCTCGAGCCCGCTCATCTCCACCACTAGGAGGTCATCGCTTAACCGTGGCTACCCTTTGGCAAGGAGACGCGAGGATCTGTGAGTCCCTCACCGAGCGAACACACCTTCAACCGATCCCAGAGGTCTCACGTGTCCCTTTTGACCACGTTGACCTCCCACCCTCCGGTCAACAATTCAGCGGTGAGAAAACACCCTGAAACATCTGACGCAGTTTGTGGAAAACTCGAGTCAGCACACACGTCATCAACCACACCGTCAAATGGCTCGCTCTGTTAATCAAATGCCCTGAAAGGCTAAATTCCCAACGGGGGTGACGAACATGACCCCACTCCCAACGAATCTGAGTTGTGGAAACTCTCTTCTTCGAATCCCCCAAAGCTACCCGATCACTGGGAACCGATTGAAGTAGGCGAAAGGAACACGCTCGTGCAAACCCTCAAGCCATAAGAAATCAAAGATCCCTGCGGCCTACGATCAGTCTCCATGACCATCTAAACCGCTCTTCAGCATCGGTATACTCCGACCTTGCATCAGCAAGCGTGTCGATGGGCGGATCGTCTGGATCCCATGATCGGGGCAGGATCTGTAAGTTTCTGTCCCGTCGGAGTTATCGTCCCTGACCTCCCCTGACGTCGAGATCTGATCAGATTCCGATGCCTGGTCCTTTTAAGAACCTCCCATTCTCTTTTGAAGCTCCCTTAGATTTTCCTCTCCACTGTGCCCAGATTCAAAACCTTTACTGCGATTCTCATTCACCCGAAAGTGTACCTCTGTACACTCGCCCAAACTTGCCTGCATCGATGAGGTTCGAGTCGGAGAACCCGCCATTTGCTTCTTCGAGCCCTCGGAAGGAAATCCTTGGGTCAATGACTGATTGTTTGAAGTAGTTCTTATCATTCAAAGCCCCCAAGGCCATTGACTCTTCTCCAAACATCAAGGCAATTTCCGCCCGTGCCGATCGCCACACTCATGGTTGCTCCGCCATCACCCGCACCCAATCACCTGGTGAAGAGACAACGTTCGGTCCAGTCTGCCAGTCGGAGCTCGTACTAATGGAGACACAACACTCCATCACCTTGGAAGATTAGCCCTGTCAACATGATGTCCACGTCTGACCGAGATTTCGAAGCCCACGTCTCCTCCCGACCAATGGGCATTCTCATCAAGCTCGAACCTCTTCAATCAAGGATTGGTGGTATGCCAAGCTCTGTAGGGAGCGAGATCTGAGTCGTGTAGGGAATTCTAGGACCCTTAGGGCACAAAAATTTCTGTGCCCGTCCTAAGTCGGACGGAACATAGACAGAAAAGCAGCGGAAAAATTACATGTTAATCTAATTAACTTTTAACCCTAAGGTCCAAGACCCTAAACCAAGATCTATGCCGACTTGGGATGGGTCTGACCATCCCAAGAAGGATCTAGCCTACTGCAATTAAATTAAACTAATGCTTAATTAAACACATACCCGGAATCTCAGCCCTGGAGCAGGCGAGATGTTCCGCACCGTCTTCCGAGCCGCTCCCCGTCCCATGCCGAGCCGCTCCTCGAACCGCTCCTCGAACCGCTTCGCATCCCGAGGCGAGTAATTCTCGTGCCGTCGAGCCAACCACGCGCCGAAGAAAGTTTCACGCAAGTGAAACCTCCGCCTAGATTTCGGATCCGAATCCGAACTCCTTTGCGGCTTTGCTAGAGCCCTCAGGAGCAAGGCAGAAATTTATAGGGAGAGGAGAAATATTAATTTAAGCTTAGATCCGAGCATGCCCAACATTTACGAGAGCCGCTCAGATCTAGAGCTTGGGACGAGTTATGAGGAAGGGGGAGGGCCTCTATTTATATATGCGGCTGACTCTCCCCTTTTCTCCACAACCTAGGTGTGACTATTAATTTGGGATTAATTAAATCAAGTTAGTTTGCCTTTCACAAAGGGCAAACTTCCTCGAATTTTAACTCCCTCACCGTTGAGCTTCAATGTTGGTACAACCTACCAAATCAAAGAGGGTTCAACGGTGAACGCGTAGGAAAAAACGGCTCGTCAATCCTTGTCCGTTTGACCCTTCAAACAATTGTCCAAAGTTAGCCAAAAGTCATGATTCTCTTAGAAACATAGTCGTCAAGAAAATCCCAGGTTTCAAAAAAAAAACCCTAACCAGAAAATTCGGGCTTGGTGGGCCTCCATTTTCGTTGGTTTCAGCCCAACAGTTTGGGCTGACTTGTTTAGGCTATAACATGTACATTTGGACTCTGTTTTTGATGCGGTTTGAACCTGCGTTTAGAGCGGGACGATCCCGTCATCTATGTAACCTTTTCAACGCGTTTATTTAATTAAATATAGTCTTAAACAATTTAAGACACATTTAATCTCTTTTGCATCATATGCAAATTAGTCCCTATCTAGGCTTAAATTTTCATTTGCATCAAATACAAATGATCCGAGGGCATATTCCTCTACATCTCCCACTTGCACTCAGGATCATTTATCCCGAATGCAGGAGATGATTGCAAACATCTTTTGCAATATTTTATCCCTTGCATCAAATGCAAATTATTCTCCCTAACTAATTTCTACCTTTTACTAGACGAAGATCGCACTCTGTGTGAGACCCTACAGCCTGACCCTTACAACAGGTTGGGCTCGAAGCCCTATACGGCAGTGAACACGAGCATTGGTTGTCGTCCCTGCTTCAGGAATCATCATTATGTGGTTGACTCATTGACATGAGTATTGTCGGGACCACCCTGACTGTTTCCGTGATGAATTCCGCAGTTATAGTCTTTTCGTCTAAACTATGTCGTGTAAGTCAAGTCTAGGGTACGGTCAAACTGTCAACCCCAATAACTTGACTCCGATTAGTTTCTATCGATCTTTAGTCAAATAATGTTGGACTTCTTCCAACAAACTCTGGCCAGAGATTTTACTAAAGATCGAACTAACCCTACGACACTAACTCCCATTGACCGGGAGAGACGAATCCTCTCTTGGTCATTACTCGCCTCCTACGCTTCAAGTGACACCCAATCAAAGACCTTTCGACAGGCCTTGCCTCGAAGCTAGGTCATTTGATCTAAGTGGCAACGTTCACGCACAGGTTCGTCAAAATGACCTCAAGTCAAAAGACCAACTAGCCTATCATCACTCAGAGTCATCATTGACAGATTGGTCAATATAACCATATGATAATTCTTGTGGATCGTTCAGTGAACTCATTCTCTAATGAGCACCTGTGTCTCGTCAACGACTTCGCCAAGTCAAGCGATCATGAGATCATCGCCACCGCTAAACGGTGAAGACTAAGACACAATGGTCTATCTGATGTTTCGATATCCTTGTCTCGAAACATCTACGACCACGAACCCTTTTAGACTTATGCTACAGACGGTCAAACATTTCTCCATGATCGAGATACTCATCTCGATACATGTTTGACCTTGCATAAAGTCTCAGGACTTTACCTAAATTAATGTCTAATGTTAACTACATTATAACATAACTTAGATAAATTATTACCAAACAGCTTACTGTTATTTCGAACAAGATGTTTGTGCTATTCACACATGAAGATAGATAGCCTCGAGGGTATCATCTCTCAACATCTCCCACTTGCACTCAGGCCCATTTATCCCGGTATCTCATACCGTTTTTACACATAAGTTTTCCCGACTTCATGTGGTAGAGCCTTCATGAGTGGATCTGCTAAAACCGTCTACACTATAGACTTAAGGGTTTCTATGTTTAGACCAACGATTTGAATCTCATTCAAATAATTCATTTGTCTTTCGGAATCCATAATATTTTAATTTACTTGGATCTTATCCAATTCATCGTACCTTACGATAATCATTTAAATTAGTTACTGGTCATTTCAAATGGCTCATATCTATTTCTGATAAAGTATCAAACTCTTTTGATCACTTCATCAAAATATATATGTTCCATCCCTTTGATGCCTCGCATGTAATTTATACGCTCCCACTGACCTTGAAAACTATCTGGCTAATTCATATAAGTTGGTCCGTCTAAATCATATTTAGAAAACGAACTTGTAAGTGAATGCTCCAATTTTCATGGTCAACTTAAGCGTTTACATCGAGTTTGGTCCGAGTAGTTCTGTACACATCTGCTGGTGGAAAACGGTTTCATTATAATCCATTTTATAGGAATTAGTATGGAAAAACCGTTCTCGACCAACATGATTGCACTTCACTATATTCCTTTCTGCACCAATCTTTCAACTTAAAGATTTACTTGCAGAAAGTGAGGAAACATTTTCCTTGTGCACGTAAACTAAATTCCAAAATTTATTTACGCACACGAACCTATTCTGATTGCAGCAAGTTTTTAAATCGGAGTTACTACTCCGAATTTCATCCCGAAAGTTGACTAAGTCATCATCAGTTATGATGTTTAACTCGACTCTTCGTCTCACGAAATTCGAGTAATTATACAACTTCCTAATGATTGATTTAATGAATATCTTATTGATAATGTCCTCACATGACATTATCAAAACCTAGGCATTACTATCTGGGACTTAATCCAGAAGGAGGACTTAACTCAGAGTCACGTACAATGGATCACACCAAGTCTAACTAAGTGTGATTCATACCTTTTGACACACAGATGTGTTAACAGACTTGACCTAAGAGAAAATCACATTTTCTTTTAATTACGCAAGATTTATTGTAGCTAAGTATTTGACCATTCGATCTAATCGAATCAGTTTAAATACTTTAGTCATTTCGTTCTTTATTTTATCAGACTTGTGTTTCATCAAGAACGTGTGTCTTAATAAAATATACGAATAACTTAATTTGGTTAATCTAGACTCGGGCACATCAATATGTACCAGACTGAGTTCGACAACTCATTCTCCCACTGTCTTACAGATGGGTTTCGGCCATTCTATCTAAGAGGATAAGACTCACAAGTGTCCACAGACATCATAATACGAGAGGTCAAACCCCTCTTTATGTGACTTGTGAAGCTTAGTCTCTCGATACGGCCTAGTCTATTTTTCCATACAAGTTTGCTACTATCTTGTGTATTTATATATATTAACATTTAATATATATATTATCGTTATACATAAATTACTAACGCAAAACATTGCTTCAGAAGCGAGGTGACGACATTCGTCAAATTGTGTTAGATGTCTTTTGTATAACAATAATTATAAAATCGTGACATCAAAATATGTCACATTTTCATTTCCTCCTACTTATGCCTTTACTAATGATAAATTAAACTATTAAACTCGATTGACTTTCCGGAGTGCCTTCTTCCTTTTCTAAATCACATTTAAATATAAATAGCCCAACATAAATAAATAGCTATGCAAGCATCTTATGTATCCAAACGCCTGAGAGGTGCAATCTTGAGTGTAGCTCAAGAAGTTGCTTGTCTCAAGATCCGGTTGGGATACATAGTCTTGCACCACTCATGCACTCGTATTCGAATCAAACAGTTTGATCGAATTCTCGAACTTTGCGGATCAAAATTGTTTGTCCATACAACCTTGAGGGTAGCTCGACAAGTTGTAGGGAGAAACATATTTCGAATATCATATATGTTCAAGCTGCCTCATATAGAGACGGGTGACATGTAGCGTGAATTTATTTGTTGGACCCAGAACTTAATGAAATCGTATTTCTTAAGTCTGTTCTTTAGAAGGTCATTTTAATGTCAACGAGAATATAGTTTTGATTCTATCAATTAGAATTTAGCTTGATATTCAATTAATCAACCTATTTGACCAGTTAACTTATTCCGTTAAAATATTATATTTCGATTCCTTCGGTAAACATAGTCTTGCCCTAGTTTTGGCATATGTTCAAAATTAAATATAGGTAGAATGGCTTTTATCTATCTATATCCTCCCACTATTTTTACGATCGTTTCAAAGCTTAATAACGAACGATTTAATCGAATTAAAATATTTAAAATTTAGTGAAAGAGGGATCCAATCATCCTAAACCTCACAACCTTGAGGAGACTCAACAAGTTGATTGGTTCCATGATTGGTAGACTAACTCTTAGTCAATCACATCACATGTGACTCCCTATCGTTTTTTACCCACAGTTGATCGCGCCCCGGATACACGTCCCGAAGCGACGGTTGTAGTTTTACCGCAAGCGCACGGCGTAGTGGCGAGCGGGTATCGAACACGAGGAGGTGGTGTTGGCTCCAATCTATCCTAGGTTGGTTTGACTACGAATGTTTTATTGGTGGAGATGGCTATGGTATGATATAATGGAAATGGTGGTGGATGTCGGTGTCGATGATAAAGAAATCGGTTCGAATATCGATTCAAATACAATATAATAAAAGAGGGAATTTGCCTTGCGGCGATCCTGTCACAATCGTCGGGCAAAGTACGTGGATTTTAAGATAATAAAAGTGTCTAGGGCTAGGGAATTCCCACTACGGATCGTCATACATCATCGTAAATAGTGAATCTCAATATTACTAGACTTGTGTTGAGGTGAACTAGTCGTAACTGAATAGAGAACCAAGCTCACGCTCTCGCGCTATTGCCGGTCTATAGCTTTCCTAGGTTCGGGTCCAATCTCTTGCAAACCCTAGCCTAGGCAAGCTAGCATTAGGATCAACATCATCGTCCAATCGCTCCTCGAGCCCACTCTCGTGCAAACTCGAGTCACGATCTAGGTTGGGATAGTTCGTATTCGTCCAATCTCTTGCAAACGAATATTGGTATAGGTTTACAATTAAAAATCCTAGCTTTGGTCCAATCTCTTGCAAACCAAGTCTAGAGAAATCCAATTGTAAATCTAAATCAAATATCTAGGCCTTCCCATCGATTAGAATCCAATCTCTTGCAAACCCCAATCGATGGAAATCCCTAGCTATCCGTAATAAATCAATCACAACCTAACCTCCTAGCAATTCTAGCAATTTAGAAGTTCATTCATCACAAATATGAAATTAGATCCATAGGATTCATCCCCATGCCCTAGAACAACAAATCAACTCTAGCATAGCAATAAGGATATGAGAATCAATAGAAATCATTGCTTGCATTCAAAAAGATAGAAAAACAAAGATTCAAATAATAAGAATAGAAATACTTAGCTTTGATGAAGAATTCCAATCCAAATACAAGCCTTTTGATCCAAGAGGGGGCCTAGGGCATGTCCTAACCTCTAAAATAAACTCTAATAAAACATAATGGGGATCCCCCTCTAATGGTGGCTACAAACCCCTTAAATACTCTCCCAAAACCCTAGCAAGAAACCCTAGAAAACCCCTCCAATTCGTGCCCAAAAACAGCCCAAACCGCAACTTAAAATCTGGGCCCAGGCCGCACTCGGCCGAGTGGAATATGTGACCCGGCCGAGTGGAAATTCCAGCACTGCAGCATCAACTTGCAGAAATTGCCCAGATTTCATCCGACCTCCGATTTACGCGTTCTTGGCGGCGTTGGAACCGTCATGAAGTATACTATCCATAAAAAATATGAGAAAAATACTTTGATTGCTGGAATGATAGCAGATTTCAAAAGAGTGAGAGGCTGTCTGAAAATCTGGGCGCTGCGTGTCCTCGGCATCACTCGGCCGAGTGGCAAATGTCACTCGGCCGAGGGGCATTTGGTACTCGGGCGGACGGATTTCGTCACTCGGCCGAGTCAGGATTCTGGGGCAGACTGACGGATTACAGTAAGTTGGACATTTTGGCTTGCCGTCGTCTGGGTGCCACTCGGACGGACGGAGTCTCCTCACTCGGCCGAGTCGGCGTGCGATGCTCGGCCGAGTGCACGCCGATACATCTCTGTTGCATGTCCGATCTGGCCGGCCGAGCGGGGTCTCAATGCTCGGCCGAGTGACTCCTTCACTCGGCCGAGTGGCATGCTGAAAATGCCCAATCTTCATCTTTTCGCTCCCCCGTCGCTCCTACGACGTTCTTTCTTCTTCCACTCCTCTTCCATTGCAGAATAACCCTCAAAAGGGCCATGGTTGACACTCCGGAGTGGGTGCAAATCCTCTTGATCTCACAATCGATCCAAATCGCTCCATATTTCCTGAAATACGACAAAAACAAGAAATAGTGAAAAGTATCGCAATATTGTCGAATAATCGTGAAAAGCGTGATATGGGCGATCAAAATGGTATGCAAATATGCAGAAAAAAGGTGTAAAATATGGAGTGATCAAAATCCCCCAAGCTTACCTCTTACTCGTCCTCGAGGAAGATAAGTAGAGAGACGAACTCGGGAGATGAAAATAAAGAAAATGAAACGAAAGAAAAAGAAAGAACACGAGGTGGAAGTGGTTGCTAGATTATTCTCTCAGATCTCAAGCCATAAGCTAAACATCACGATAACTTGAAAAATACGAATCACATGCTATAAGGATTTCAAATCTTACTTAGACATGGTACTTGCAAGCTTTTAAGAGCAATAAGAGGGACTCTTTAAATTCATACAATCAATTCATATCCACATCACACATTTCATAGAACTTAATATACAAATGTTGGCAATGCACTTTTCAATCAAAAGTTATAAATGAAGCATATATGATACACACCAAGCATGCAATAGAGAATAGAATAAGAGTCATGTCATTCACATATTTATTTCAATTCATAAGAAATCTCCATAACTTAGGTATTTTGCTAAGTTTCAGCATTATCGAACTTCCCCATTCGTGCACCTCTCCACTCTAATGTCGTACTTACTCATATGGTCAAATGAATTCAACCCCCCCAAGCTTAGCTTGAGGCATCGCATCTAAAGGAATATGATAGTGGAAAATGGGATTTTTGTCTTGGTTTTCCCAAGTATTTTGTGGCTCCAATAATGAGATAGAGAAACAATTTTTTTTTTTCTTCTTTTTTTTTCTTTTTGATCTTTTTTGTTTCTCACTTTTCTTTTTGGATTTTTGTAGGAGCTATTTGATTTGTATTTTTGGTTTTTTTTTCCTTTTTGGCTTTTTGGACTTTTTGGAGCTAACTTTTCTTTTGTGGGGATTTTTGGGAAATAGATGCGATATAAGTAGCTTTAGGAGGTGAATTCAAGTGACATGTAGAGAATAAAAAGATATATGTGGAGAAGGAAATAATGTAACACTCGGTTCACTCTAAGATGTGCACGAACGGTTCAATAAAATAATGCTTCAACTAAAACTCACATGTAAGCATGGATATTCTCAATCATCTCAATAAAAAGCGAAGTCAAGCGGTAAAGAGTACTTTCATATCAAGCATGCAACAGGAGGTGAATAAGACAATAAAAATGATGCTTCAGATATACTAATGATGCGTGAATCTTGGTGCATTTCCAACAAAAGCATACTAAACACTAATCCATACATTCAGTTTCAATTAATATCATGCATTCATGTAGAGGAATCATCAAAAGAAATAGATTTGCAAGAACATGTGAATAGCAAGACTATGGAATACTCTAAGTAGCATGACAATGAATAATAAGCATCGTGATGGTTACTAAAGCAATAAGAGATATCGTCATAAGGAACAAATCTAGCAAAAGAAGAGAAAGGAAAATAAAGAAATAAAAAATAAAAGAGAGGAAAGAAATGAAAAACAAGCACACAACATGATGCATGAACACACACAAAAGGAAAATAAGATGGAAAAATCAAAAAGACGATGCAAAAATTTTGAAATTTTTTTTAAAAATCCTAAAATAAAGAAAAAATGCAACTAATGCATCTAAATGACATGGAAATGCACTCCCCCAAGCTTAAACTTCACATTGTCCTCAATGTGATCATAATGAAAGAATATGAGGAACAACGATAATAATAAGGGGGTGAATGAAAAATGATGAAATGAATGACATGAAATCCTAATGCAACTACATGCACATGCAATGATGCATGAGAGCGCTTTCCCCCAAGCTTATACCAAACAATCCTATTCAAATGACTTGACCAAAAATGTCATAGCTTTGCAAAGCGTGATCAAGTCAAACGAATAAGAAAGTAAGGTTTCACTTGAAAGAAATGCTCGATGGTGGTGATCAAAAGGATGCGACACATAAAAATATGAAGAGGGCAATAAATATGTATAATGGGTTTGGGGTGTAAAAGATTTTTGTTGCCATCATATGAGGTGATATTTATTCAAGCAAATCTATACGGTCCTCTCGCTGTCGAGAGGATTCAGGTTTATTGAAAGCATAAAAATTTCTACACTACTGGATTGATATCACCTATAGCAAAAGGCGGATCCAGTATCTTTGCCGGTGCAGACAACTGCTCCAACTGCTCTTTCCGTGGCTCCGCCAGGCACGTATGTCCACGGACTCCAACGAACTCCAGCAATGCATCCTCCAGCATTCCCACAAGGACTCCACCTGTACCCTGCAGAGAATAGGATGCATCAGTTCGCTGCAAAAATTTCACCCTCATAATAAAAGTATTCCAAAGAGGATCGTCAATAGAAATATATGAAATAAATAGTGGTGGACGATACTTCCCTGGAAATAATCCAATATCCTCACATGCCGTGATAGCTGTCTCCACGGTGTCTTCTCTATGCTGCTCAGGTAAATCTAGATCATAGGTGTGGACCCCATCAAGATGCTCCTCATCATCGTCGGACTCATCCCAGTGCACCACTTGATCATATTCATATGTGTCCATGGGTGCTAACTCCTCGCTCTCCTCCACATATACGTCCCATCGTACCTCTTGATCGTATGTACATGAATCCTGCAAAAGGCACGATGAATCATAAAAAACATCATACACTGGAGGGAAATCAAAGATAAAGGGCGAGGGAGTAAAGAGATCTCCCTGAAGGGGAGCCATAAGCTCTGTGGGGTAGTCCTCTGCGTCAGTGGGAGGATGAGGTGGCTGCGGAAGCTCTAATGGAGGAGGATAGTGCTCGGGATCCTCATGAATGGCTGTGTCCTCGTCCCGATGCATGACCTCCTCGGTGATAAGCTCTGGCTCTGTGCGTAAGGCCTCCTCAAAAGCATGCTCTGGCTCGATAGTGTGCTCATTTGCCTTCTCATCAACTATCAATGTAGGCTCTCCCTGGGATGGTGATGCTGGCTGCTCAGGTGTGTCAACTTGTGGGGATGTATCATGTGGAGGGGAATGCCCGCAAGCAATCCGAAAATATAGTTTATCCCCCTCAAGACTGACATGGATGTCCTCCTCTATTGTTCCTGCAGCTGAAACACGGTTCATAACAAAATCTGTAAATCGTAGCTCAAATGCATCACCTGCCGTAATGCTCTCTGAACCGGTGAACCTCACTGACTCCAAGAGACCCTCCAATAATCTCTGAAATGCGTCCTCCTCTGGCTGCGCATATGACTCAGTTTCTGCTTCCTTCACTGCCTCTTCGTCCATCCACTCTTCATATGCAATAGATGTATCGTAGGAAGTGGGATCGATGACGGCACATTCTGGCTCTGGTAGTAAGTCTGGCGATGCTTCTTGCCCATAAAATGAAGAAGCAGAACTGATATCTTTGGAAATCCCTTCAACCTTAAGCATGAGCATATTCATTTCAAGTTGCCTCTTCACCCGTTCCAATAGAAGGTTACCCTTTTCAAGCTCGGCTTGCACTTCAACCTGGTGTGCATGCATCTCATCAAAAAAGATCCTTTGTCTCTCATCAAGCTCGGGCCAGTGCATCTCCTCAAAAAGGTATTCGCCCATCTGAGCACTCTGATCAAAATAGTATTCTCCCATCTGAGCACTCTGATCATAATAGTATTCTCCCATCTGAGCACTCTGATCATAATAGTATTCTCCCATCTGAGCACTCTGATCAAAATAGTAATCTCCCATCTGAGCATTCTGATCAAAATCTGTGGTCCACGTAGTATAATCCATAGCACCTGATCAACAAAGATAAATACCTGGAGAAAAGATATCAGTGGCACAAAAGAATATAGAAATGATAATAATGGTGGCAGGGGTGAAAATTTCCTTTTTATTTATTTATTCTTTTTCGTAGTCCAATCAACCTAATTGTGACAAATTGGCACCAACGGAAACACCTCCCCGGCAACGGCGCCAAAAACTTGATCGTGCCCCGGATACACGTCCCGGAGCGACGGTTGTAGTTTTACCGCAAGCGCACGGCGTAGTAGCGAGCGGGTATCGAACACGAGGAGGTGGTGTTGGCTCCAATCTATCCTAGGTTGGTTTGACTACGAATGTTTTATTGGTGGAGATGGCTATGGTATGATATAATGGAAATGGTGGTGGATGTCGGTGTCGATGATAAAGAAATCGGTTCGAATATCGATTCAAATACAATATAATAAAAGAGGGAATTTGCCTTGCGGCGATCCTGTCACAATCGTCGGGCAAAGTACGTGGATTTTAAGATAATAAAAGTGTCTAGGGCTAGGGAATTCCCACTACGGATCGTCATACATCATCGTAAATAGTGAATCTCAATATTACTAGACTTGTGTTGAGGTGAACTAGTCGTAACTGAATAGAGAACCAAGCTCACGCTCTCGCGCTATTGCCGGTCTATAGCTTTCCTAGGTTCGGGTCCAATCTCTTGCAAACCCTAGCCTAGGCAAGCTAGCATTAGGATCAACATCATCGTCCAATCGCTCCTCGAGCCCACTCTCGTGCAAACTCGAGTCACGATCTAGGTTGGGATAGTTCGTATTCGTCCAATCTCTTGCAAACGAATATTGGTATAGGTTTACAATTAAAAATCCTAGCTTTGGTCCAATCTCTTGCAAACCAAGTCTAGAGAAATCCAATTGTAAATCTAAATCAAATATCTAGGCCTTCCCATCGATTAGAATCCAATCTCTTGCAAACCCCAATCGATGGAAATCCCTAGCTATCCGTAATAAATCAATCACAACCTAACCTCCTAGCAATTCTAGCAATTTAGAAGTTCATTCATCACAAATATGAAATTAGATCCATAGGATTCATCCCCATGCCCTAGAACAACAAATCTACTCTAGCATAGCAATAAGGATATGAGAATCAATAGAAATCATTGCTTGCATTCAAAAAGATAGAAAAACAAAGATTCAAATAATAAGAATAGAAATACTTAGCTTTGATGAAGAATTCCAATCCAAATACAAGCCTTTTGATCCAAGAGGGGGCCTAGGGCATGTCCTAACCTCTAAAATAAACTCTAATAAAACATAATGGGGATCCCCCTCTAATGGTGGCTACAAACCCCTTAAATACTCTCCCAAAACCCTAGCAAGAAACCCTAGAAAACCCCTCCAATTCGTGCCCAAAAACAGCCCAAACTGCAACTTAAAATCTGGGCCCAGGCCGCACTCGGCCGAGTGGAATATGTGACCCGGCCGAGTGGAAATTCTAGCACTGCAGCATCAACTTGCAGAAATTCCCCAGATTTCATCCGACCTCCGATTTGCGCGTTCTTGGCGGCGTTGGAACCGTCATGAAGTATACTATCCATAAAAAATATGAGAAAAATACTTTGATTGCTGGAATGATAGCAGATTTCAAAAGAGTGAGAGGCTGTCTGAAAATCTGGGCGCTGCGTGTCCTCGGCATCACTCGGCCGAGTGGCAAATGTCACTCGGCCGAGGGGCATTTGGTACTCGGGCGGACGGATTTCGTCACTCGGCCGAGTCAGGATTCTGGGGCAGACTGACGGATTACAGTAAGTTGGACATTTTGGCTTGCCGTCGTCTGGGTGCCACTCGGACGGACGGAGTCTCCTCACTCGGCCGAGTCGGCGTGCGATGCTCGGCCGAGTGCACGCCGATACATCTCTGTTGCATGTCCGATCTGGCCGGCCGAGCGGGGTCTCAATGCTCGGCCGAGTGACTCCTTCACTCGGCCGAGTGGCATGCTGAAAATGCCCAATCTTCATCTTTTCGCTCCCCCGTCGCTCCTACGACGTTCTTTCTTCTTCCACTCCTCTTCCATTGCAGAATAACCCTCAAAAGGGCCATGGTTGACACTCCGGAATGGGTGCAAATCCTCTTGATCTCACAATCGATCCAAATCGCTCCATATTTCCTGAAATACGACAAAAACAAGAAATAGTGAAAAGTATCGCAATATTGTCGAATAATCGTGAAAAGCGTGATATGGGCGATCAAAACGGTATGCAAATATGCAGAAAAAAGGTGTAAAATATGGAGTGATCAACAGTCACTTATGATCTTGAGGAGACTCAACAAATCATAATGACTGGTCTAGTCAGACCCTTGATTTCGTGTCCAGATTTGACTTAGATCGATGCTCGAGGAGACCCGACGTATCGATTTGGGTCAAGTCTAAACTACATCACATGTATGTTGGAGTTTGTCCCTTAAAGATAAACATGTCATAGCTTGAGGAGACTCAACAACTATAATTGTCTTCTTTGAGTTACCAAGCTCCAAAATCAAGGAGGGATACAGATTAATCTTTAATAAGATTTATAACGCATTGACTAGATATAGTCCAGGGTGTCATACAATCATGATTCGCGACATTGCGGTCCAGCGGAACACAGCCAGGGAATTGACTAAGCCAGGATCACTATCCCTTAAAGGGTGATCCAAAACTCTTAGCCAAGCACATTGACTAGATCATGGTCCATTGAATGAAGCTTGTCATTTTTGTATGTGTGTCATAGACTACACAGCTTTTATTAACAACTAATTAATCCTATCAACTAGTTGCATCCTTAAATTCAAAATTTTAGGATTTGTTTAATAACTTTTATTAAATCCTTATCAACTATAAGGTTCACGTGCTATCCTAATCGTTATTAGGATTTTAATAAATTTATTAACCAACGCCAAAAGCGAAGTCCTTTAATGAGAATTAATAATAACAATTAGAATTAAAATTTTCATTAAAAGGACTACCCTAATCAGGAATTATGTCTTGAAGCATTGTTAATGTTTTATTAAAACATAGCATGTCATTAAAATTCAAGTAATAAATTTTAATCATTTCTTAATGGCTAACCTAAAAGGTTGGTTTGTGTTATCAAATAAGGGACAAGATGAACTAGCCATAAAGCTACACTAATTTATCGCATAAGAGTGGTACAACTATTTAACAATTTAAATAGAACAATGTCTATCACATAAACAATTTTAGCATGCAAACATAAATTTAAAATTTAAATTTAAAATATGATTTTAAAAATATTTTATTTTTATCTCATAAAAAATTGTTTTTAAAATCACAAATTTGCATGCTACCTTTTAAAAAATTTATCGCACAAAAATTTTAACCTTTAAAATCAGTTTTAAAATATCTCATAAAATTAAAACATCATTTTAAAAAACTTTCATGCTTAAAAAATTTATCATATAAAATTTTTAGGCACTTTAAACTTATCGCATAAATTTTAAAGGATTTAAAATTAGTTTTACAAATTATCACATAAATTTTAAAACGACATTTAAAAAATTTCCATGTTCAAATATCAAATAGAATTTTTGAACATCTAAAACATTTTTGAAAATTTATCTCATAACTTTTAAAAACATTTTTTAAAAGTATTTAAAAGCATTTCAGGTTTAATAAAATCACAGGCTAGATCGAAACACAGACCTAGCTCCGATACCACTGAAGGGTTATCCTCTGATATCATTGCGACGCTGTTAAGGCCGATCATCCATGGCACCCTAGACCCGTCACAAGATACCTCAGAAACTTGTTTTACGGCATGCCTCTCGACAATGCCCAACCCATTATAAGATCACCATCTTATCGGGACTTGGTATGGTAAGAGCGATTACTTCGGGTCGGCTCATAACCCGAGAACCCGTACTCAAGCTCAACAAGCTCTGATACCACTGTAGGGTATCGCTCTGATATCATTGCAACGCTGTTAAGGCCCATCATCCATGGCACCTTAGACCCGTCACAAGATCCCTCACGAACTTGTTTTACGGCATGCCTCTGGACAACGCCCAACCCATTATAAGATCCCCATCTTATCGGGACTTGGTACGGTAAGAGCGATTACTTCGGGTCAGCTCATAACCCGAGAACCTGTACTCAAGCTCAACCTGGCTCTGATACCACTGTAGGGAATTCTGGGACCCTTAGGGCACAAAAAACTCTATGCCCGTCCTAAGTCGGACGGAACATAGACAGAAAAGCAGCGGAAAAATTACATGTTAATCTAATTAACTTTTAACCCTAAGGTCCAAGACCCTAAACCAAGATCTATGCCGACTTGGGATGTGTCTGACCGTCCCAAGAAAGATCTAGCCTACTGCGATTAAATTAAACTAATGCTTAATTAAACACATACCCGGAATCTCAGCCCTGGAGCAGGCGAGATGTTCCGCACCGTCTTCCGAGCCGCTCCCCGTCCCATACCGAGCCGCTACTCGAACCGCTACTCGAACCGCTCCGCATCCCGAGGCGAGAAATTCTCGTGCCGCCGAGCCAACCATGCGCCGAAAAAAGTTTCACGCAAGTGAAACCTCCGCCTAGATTTCGGATCCGAATCCGAACTCCTTTGCGGCTTTGCTAGAGCCCTCAGGAGCAAGGCAGAAATTTATAGGGAGAGGAGAAATATTAATTTAAGCTTAGATCCGAGCGTGCTCTAACATTTACGAGAGCCGCTCAGATCTAGAGCTTGGGACGAGTTATGAGGAAGGGGGAGGGCCTCTATTTATATATGCGGCTGACTCTCCCCTTTTCTCCACAACCTAGGTGTGACTATTAATTTGGGATTAATTAAATCAAGTTAGTTTGCCTTTCACAAAGGGCAAACTTCCTCGAATTTTAACTCCCTCACCGTTGAGCTTCAATGTTGGTACAACCTACCAAATCAAAGAGGATTCAACGGTGAACGCGTAGGAAAAAACGGCTCGTCAATCCTTGTCCGTTTGACCCTTCAAACAATTGTCCAAAGTTAGCCAAAAGTCATGCTTCTTTAGAAACATAGTCGTCAAGAAAATCCCAGGTTTCAAAAAAACCCTAACCAGAAAATTCGGGCTTGGTGGGCCTCCATTTTCGCTGGTTTCAGCCAACAGTTTGGGCTGACTTGTTTTGGCTATAACTTGTGCATTTGGACTCCATTTTTGACGCGGTTTGAACCTGCGTTTAGAGCGGGACGATCCCGTCATCTAGGTAACCTTTTCAACTCGTTTATTTAATTAAATATAGTCTTAAAAAATTTAAGACACATTTAATCTCTTTTGCATCATATGCAAATTAGTCCCTATCTAGGCTTAAATTTTCATTTGCATCAAATACAAATGATCCGAGGGCATATTCCTCTACAAGTCGGACTGACAAGATCTAGTGTACATCGCCAGTCTACTCGCTTACTTGATTTTAGGTCCAATAGCCCCAGGCGTGGCCTCCGAATCACGGTGATGACCAGTAGACCGAAAGCTCGAACAACAATCCAAGCATTCGAACAGATAAGGAAACCCTTTAATTTTGTTTTGAATGCTTTTTTCTACTCCCAATAGTCTGCTTGATCAACAGGAGATGTCGGTCGATTCCAGTCGAACCTTGATTCGATCATCTGAGCTTGCCATGATTGGTGAACTCCCATGAAAGGCAGACCTCAACCAATCGAGCTTCGAAGCTCACGATCGATGGTCCGAGTTCCTCCCAGTTGATGTTTGGAGACGATTCAAATCCATCGAGAATAACCTTTCTGTAGGAGAGCCCCATTGCGGAGCTTCGAGCTCTTCTGCCTCAATCAATGGTCTGAGCTCACGATCAAGGCAGCTGTATTTGACCGATCGTCCTATATGAGGAGACGACTTTTTCTCCCCTAGCTCAATACATTGTCGGAGCCCGATCCAATCGATCCAAACCGAAGCGACACAAAGCGACGCATCTACCTAAAGCAAAACGACACAAAGAGACACATCGGCCTAAAGAAGCTTTCTGCTAGATCGAGCCTTTCCGGCATCATCCCATGAAGATCATCTCCCTGTTTCGACATGAGGGCTTTGCTCACATGCCGTTGCTAAGAGATGTGCCTCCACTTCGATGGCCATGGGGCGTAATCTCTCGTCGATTGTCAAGGGAAATTTGCTCTGAACCTTTCCAATTGGATTCAGACTGTGGAGTTCCCTCAGTCATTTTCCGAGCTTACCAGTCTGCAACATTACCGAGCTCATTAGCGATAGCCTGTCAGCTTGCTGGGAGTTTAGAGCCCGAGCCCTCTTATGAACCCCTCCTTTGAATTACATTATGTCGAGAATGATACATCTTTGGGCGCTACCGAACTCTTCTTGCCGTAGCTGATGTCATTTTTCCCGTCGGAGGTCATATGCAGCAAATGATGCTTGGTAGTGAAATGGTT
The DNA here is from genome assembly GCA_030789695.1 of Scilla litardierei. Lineage (NCBI taxonomy): Eukaryota > Viridiplantae > Streptophyta > Magnoliopsida > Asparagales > Asparagaceae > Scilla > Scilla litardierei. The sequence continues at coordinate 67,683,096 of CM061140.1, forward strand.
GATGACAACTTCGACACCACCGTCGATGGGGCAAAATTTACCGTTATCGTCAACTGAGGATCCCAAGCTTTCGGACTAGTGCACTCCATCGGAAGCCCAACAGGCTGAGCAAGTTGCAACTGTCTCCGATCGAGACACATTCAAGCTTTGAGCAGACCTGCAGAGATGACGAGCCTATAGAACAAGTCAATGGAACAGCAAGTTCAATTTTCAAGCTCCAAATTCTCGGAGCTCGACTACTGGAGATAGGAGCTCGGTGGGGGGAGATCTTAGAGAGGAAACTCGGTAAGTGTGGAGTGACCAAGGTACGTGCTTTCCAAATTCCGAGATCGAACTCATGAACTTCATCAAGGACCGATCCGTGCTCCTGAGCCCCGTTGAAGACTGATCCGCGCTCCTGAGACCCAAGCCCCTAAGCCTCATCGGATACCGATCCGTGTTCCTGAGCCTCGTTGGAGACTGATCCGCGCTCCTAAGCCTCGACAAGGATCAACCTGAGCCCCTGAGCCTCGTCAGAGATTGGCCCGACCATTCTGAGCTTGAGGAGCATGAGGGAAAGCCGATCCTGTTGCGCGTGGGGGCGATTGGCCATGCCGAGCCCAAGCTGCCAAGGATGCCGCGTTGTCGACCTAGCAGATCCTACGGGGATACCGATCCTGTAAGGCTGCCGACGACTCCCCGAGCCACCCTCGCCCAGCTCGGTGGGTTACCAATCCTACCAACATCCCGACCGAGCAGCAGTTGTCCGAACATCCGATCAACAATGAATTCAGTTGTACTGTTAAATGCAACCCCATAGAGGACATTTGTGGAGCTACTGCCTTCGGTTGTCCTTCCTAGGGAATTTTCTCACTGCCACCTAGCTCACCTAAAGACCCAAGTGCTTGGGATACATGTAGCAATCTTATTTAGAGCCTTACTGGCTTCTGTTGATGGCGGCTCATGTTCTCACTGAAGCAAGAGACCATGCCTAGCATTGCCAGAAGTATTATCAACAGGAACGCTGACCTACGGAATGCACCCCGACCGAACCTGACCAACTAAGTGGCTGATCCGTCAGAGATGCCCTAGATGAGCTCGCTGGCCTATCTCCATGGGCTCTTACAGTACATCTCTTGCGCAAAGATGCCATCTGGATGTTGGATCTGGATCCTACCCTAGAGGGGGGTGAATAGGCTAATAAAATAATTTGTGCAACCCACGAACAAACACACGCAGTTATAGCAGCACAACCAGAGTAAAAGATAGACAATCACAGAGTACGCACAGATATACACTGGTTCGGGCGTTCCAACGACCTAGTCCAGCCCCCAAAGCAGATACTAGTATTGAATAGTGCAATAGGTATAAAACCACAAGTTAGAGCACGCTCAGAGCACCCTCTACATCTCTACACTCGCCAGGCTCTCAGTACCACACTCATTGAGTTTTCTCTTACTATCAATCCTAGTAACACTTTCTACCAGCTAGTCCCAAACTAGCTGGGTCCCTCTTGTCTAGCCCCAACCAGACAAGTCCCAAAATAGTCCCAAAATATAGGTAAAGTTTCCCCTACGAAGATCTAACACAACAACTACACAAAATAATAAAGAACAGAGTTTAGGAAGCTCAGTTTGTGTAGCGGCGTCGTCTTCGTCAATCAGCACTGGTCAGATCTCGTCTGACATAGATGTAGATGTCTCCTAGACACCGGCAACTCAAGTTACGGCTTCTTGCTCAACAATAGAAGCTTGTGGCACTCCTCTTTAACCTTGGCAGCTTACGACAATCATGTCAGCCCCCAATGCAGGTGTCGGCTTGCCCTCTTAAAAAAAAAAGATGCGGCTCTCACTCAAACATCCTCCAAAACCAATGAACCCCTGTAAAAATAAACACACAAAATTTCGGCTGGGTGCGCTCAAAGAAAAAATTCTTTTTGGATGCTTTGAGAAGAGCGGCTTGCTGTCAATCTCGTTGGGCTTTTTCTGTTTTCTCTTTGAAAACCTAAGCTGCAAGACTAAGAATGATGGCCGACTCTTTGAGATTTCTAGAGAAATTTTTTTTCACACGGTCCCCTTATTGTATTCTCCCAATAAAAAATGCTGAGCTCTTTGGGGATCTTAATAGAGTTCGGCTGCTAAGTTGTTTTCAAACAACAAAAAATTGATTTTCAAAACCCCCAACCAAAGCAAAACCGGCCTGATGCTCCTGGAGAAAATCGAATGTCATGGGATTTAAAAAAACAAATGTCCCTTTTAAGTTAAGAACATGCGGCTGTCCCCAACTCAAATTAAACAAAAATTTTGCACTTAAAACAAAGAGGTGCCTTAAAAAGGGGTTTTTTAAAAAAAACAAAAAACAAAAAGACCACTACCAAAAACCTTCGGCTGCCTCACCAAAAAGAAAAGGAATTATAACGTTGTGGCCCTTTGAATATTTTTGTGGGGAATTTTAATTGGCCGGCCTGTGTGCTCCTCTTAATTTTGTTCACCTGCAAAGAGAAAGAAATGTATCAGCTTTGATTAATAATAGAGTAAAGAACTTACCTCTTCAAATTTCATTGCACAAAAATCTTTGAGAGCAGGCCGCAGTTTGTTTTTTTTGTTGTGCCATGCAACAACAATTAATAAAGGGACAAAGATGAATTCAGCTCTTGAAAATTTCGGCTGATGTGTCTTGGACTGCCGAATTTCAATATGGCCGGCTTTGATTTTTTGTTACCGCACTTATTTTTTTTGGTTATAGAGGAGAGTTTATATAAGGATTCCAATAGGGCATTGTGCAAGAGAGAATCCCTAAAGTGTAGGGGTTTGGAATTTCAATATGATTTGATTCTATCACTTTGCACCACAAATATGAGTTTTGGTTTGATCAAGTTGGGATTTGAATAGGAGATGGATAGGAGACAATCTTTCTAATTTATTTGGCCACATCTCTCCTCCATTGACCAAGTCCAACTTTGCTCTCCATTGACCAAGTCAAACTTCTTTGTTCACACACTTCCTTTCCTAAGATGCTATTGTTGGATCTGGATCTAAGCCTAGAGGGGGGGGGGGGGGGGGGGGGGGGGGGGGGGGGGTGAATAGGCTTATATAAAAATTCTCGTGCAACCCACGAGAAATCACACGCAGTTATAGCACAATCAACCAGATGCAGAGTATAGAAAAGCAGTCACAGCATGCACAGGCGATATACCCTGGTTCGGTCACACCCACGACCTACATCCAGCCCCAAAAGCAATACTAGATTATTAAAGTTTACTGGTACAACCTGTAGCTAGAGCACCAACCCTACACTCACCTGGCACTCAGTACCCGCACTCACCAAAGTGCCCAAACAATAACAATACTAGTAAAGCCCTCTCACTTGGCTAGTCCCAACTAGCCAAGTCCCCAAACAAATAAAAAATTGTTTCACAGAGATTACAACACCAAATCACAAATAAAATAAGGTTCAGAGTTTAGAAGTGCTCAGTCGTGATGACGTTGGTGTCTCTGTTGTTCAGCGCCTGGTCAGATCAATCTGACAAGTAGTAGTCCCTAGTATGATAACTTGTTGTCCTTGCTAGTATGATAACATGTTGAAGATGCGGCATACTCAAAGAATGCGGCTGTCACAATTTTCGTCTGTTGATTTCAAGAACAGTGAGGCTCCTTGGAATTTGAATCTGAGATTAGGATTCAAAGAGCAGTGCCTTGTGCGTATGAGATCTTTTCAAGAAACAACAAAAAAAAGCTATGATTAAAAAGGGTGCCTTGTGCGTATGAGATCTTTTCAAGAAACAACAAAAAAGCTTTGATTAAAAAAGGGAAAACTCCTTTTTATTGTTCAGCTGCTGGTCCAAGAAAGAGATAAAAGAATTGCCTCTTCAACCTTTTTTTTTGATTCAGAAGTGGGGAGGATGCGGCTTAGGGATTATAAAAAAAAAGAAGAACTTCTAGTGCTTCTGAAATTTTGATGGAGAGAAAAAAACCACTCACGGCGCTTTGGGCAGTTTTTCTTTTTGTGTGCGGCTCTGTCTATTTTTCTAGGGCATGCTCTCATCTGTTTTCTTCAAAGGGCACGGCCTGGGAATTGTTTTGTGAAAAGAAATTTCGGCTGAACAATTCCAGGAGATACCCTTAAAAAAGAGATACCCTATAAAGATGTGACACCCTTAAAAATGAGATACCCTCAAACTTTCGGCTGTCATCAAAGAGGCACACCAAAAAAAAAATTGACATGGGATGCTAGGAGATTTGTTTTGAAAGATTTTGCCTGCCTTTTGATTTTCAAAGAGGAATATTAAAAAAGGTTGCTCTTGGGAATTTTGAATGAAGAACCTTGAAGGGATTTTCTCAATATGAGTTCGGCTTGAAGGAAGATTTGTGCGGCTCTCTCTCTTAAACTCAAGTTAGGTTCTCCCCTTTCTCCTATGCACATTGACCAAGTCTCTCCGTGAATGAGTCGCACGTTCGCCGTTCCTGAAACACTTAAACACACACGTTAAAAACGTTCACACACGTTTGTTATCATCAAACACGAAGTTCATAGATCGTTGCTACCAACAATCTCCCCCTTTTGATGATAACAAACTAAGTTTAAGATTTGAGTAATGAAATTCCAAACAGTGTGTGTGATAGTGTACATGCAGTGAGATGAAATGATGAGCGAACAATGATGTATAAAGTATATCAATAAGCATGCTCCCCCTACTTTTGTGCTTTCCCAATATTCATTAATGCTCCCCCTTAATCAAACAATTATATATTTGCGAGCATTACAAAGATAGTACCAAATGCCAAATACCAAGCACAACAAGTAAATATACCAAGCACAACAAGTAAATATACCAAGCACAACAAGTAAATACCAAATCTTTCCAAATTTTCTCCCCCTTTGTTATCATCAAAAGTCACACCACGAAGTCAAAATCATATATTAGGCAGAAAGAGAGTATTATGAACCATTACCAACAATTGCATGCATACAATCATAGAATAATCAAGACAAAAGCCAATGAGATTAAACAACTACGACTTCAACACCAACGTGTACGTGTGATGATTAAAATTGAAGCACATAGGGAGAATCATTTAAGAAAGTCAACCAAAACCAATCTACATTATCCATATAACATCCTATCACCTAGGATTGATTTTTCCCACCTCATGAAAAATGAGTTCAAGGTACCGCACCCCAAAAACATAGCCTATAAGGACGCTTAGATGTGGGGGTGGTATTGCTTGACGAGTAAATACACCAACGCTAAAGTTTACCCATAAAGCTTATGTTGGATACTCGTGGGTAATACCGTTGCCAAGGATTGTATCCATTTTTCATACGGAGCATGTATTTTCTTTTTCAATTTTTATACTTGTAGTAACATGTTTTTAATACTCAATTTTTATCCATGGCAAAGTATATCATATCCCTTAGATTTTCAGTTAAGTTTTCCTCCTACATTCACATTTCCAATTTCAAAAACGATATCTCCAAATGTGCAACAATAATAATATATGTGGAAGTGAAATAGGTGGTGTAGAAATCAAGTTATTTTCAGTCATTGAACATGCCATGAATATTTAGAAAGATGGACATGCACATGTAGCAAAATATATAATACAACAATTTCTACGTAGAGATGACAATCATTCATGAGCACTTCTTTTAATGAATCAAAGAGAAAGATACACAATGAAGCACCATTTTTTTTCGTTTTTGTTTTTCATTTTTTTTGTTTTTGTTTTTTTGAATGCATGAGATACTAAAGCAAACATGAGATGCAATCACAAAAAAAATCATGCATACATAACAATGCAACTACTAGCACACAAACAAGAAAAAAAGTTCAAGCATACATAACGCATGGAGTCTCGTACTAAGTTTTATCAATAATACCAAGCTCAAGACGAAGACGATAAAAACGAGCCTTAACCAAAGGTTTGGTGAATATGTCTGCAAGTTGAGATTCCGTAGGAACAAACTCCACAGACACATCCTCTTTAGTGAGGTGATCTCGAAGAAAATGGTGTCTTACGTCAATATGTTTAGTACGAGAGTGGTGTACGGGATTATTAGAAAGATCTATGGCACTCTTGCTATCACATCGAAGAGGAATTCTTTTAAGAGCTAGTCCGTAATCAGATAATGTTTGCATCATCCATAGTACTTGAGCACAGCAACTGCCGAGGGCAATATACTCTGCTTCAGTAGTGGATAATGCAACACTATTTTGCTTACGACTAGACCATGAAACTAAAGAGTTTCCTAGCATAAAACAAGTGCCACTAGTGCTCTTTCTATCAGTTAAACTACCCGCATAATCAGCATCAGAATAACCCACCAAATCAAAGTTACCACTAGAAGGATACCAAAGGCCTAAAGTAGGTGTACTGATTAGGTACCTAAAGATCCTTTTAATGGCTTTCAAATGAGATTCTTTTGGGTTTGATTGAAATCGTGCACACAAACATACAACAAACATTATATCAGGCCTAAATGTAGTCAAGTATAATAAAGAACCAATCATACCTCGATATAGCTTTTGGTCCACTGCAACTCCTTGTTCATCCCTGTCCATTTTCGTGTTGGGGCACATCGGCGTTCCAATTCCTTTAGACTTCTCCATCCCAAACTTTTTCAGAAGTTCCTTGATGTATTTGGTTTGAGATAGAAAGATGCCTTCCTTTCCTTGCTTTACTTGGAACCCCAGAAAATATTTCAGCTCTCCCACAAGGCTCATCTCAAACTGATCCTGCATGACTTTCTCAAACTTTTGACATAGAAGATCGTTAGTAGCACCATAAATAATGTCATCAACATAAATTTGCACAATGAGAAAGTCTTCAGATTCATGCATCAAGAATAGTGTATTGTCAGCACTCCCCTTTTTAAAATTATTTTCCAACAAATATGTGCTTAGACGGTCATACCAAGCTCGTGGAGCTTGCTTAAGACCATACAAAGCTTTTTCCAATTTATAAACATGGTTTGGAAAATTATGGCTTTCAAAACCTGGGGGTTGCTCAACAAATACCTCTTCTTTTAGGTAGCCATTAAGAAAAGCGCTTTTTACATCCATTTGTTTCAGTTTGAGCCCTTTATAACTTGCAAAAGCTAGCAAGATTCTAATGGACTCAAGCCTAGCAACTGGTGCAAAAGTCTCATCCACATCAATCCCTTCAATTTGATTATACCCTTTAGCTACCAACCTAGCCTTGTTTCTAATAACATTACCAGATTCATCATGCTTATTCTTAAACACCCATTTAGTACCAACTACAGGATAATCAGTGGGTCTAGGTACTAGTTTCCAGACATTATTCCTGACAAATTGATTTAATTCCTCTTGCATGGCCAGAACCCAACTTTCTTCTTCTAAAGCAATATCTATAGTCTTAGGCTCTATTACAGAAATAAAGTCCCCATAAATACATAGAGCGCAAAGGTCTCTAAAAGAGGAACGTGTGCGAATACCTGCCGTAGGCTCACCTAGGATTAAGTCTGGTGGGTGGTTTGGAGTGAATCTTAACTCTCCTCTGGTAACTGCTGCATCTTGTATTTCTGTCGAATCAGTTTCAGCTTCTTTCTGTATTTCAGGTTGCTCCTCATTAACTTTTGGAATGCCTTGTTGTTCTACATTTTCCTCTTCAATGTTCTGCCTGCAATCCAAAGAATTTATATCAGATTCATCAAACTTTACATTTATAGATTCAACAATTGCAAGTGTGCGTTTATTATAAATCCTGTATGCTCTGCTCCTTGCTGAATATCCTACGAACACTCCCTCATCTGATTTTGATTCAAAGGTGCCAAGCTTCCAATGCAAAGAGGGATAAAAATTATACCTTCGCGGTGCTATTTGGCTAAGGAGCTAAAAGAATGAAGCTTCCAATTTATTACTCCTCGCCAAATCTCCACCTTCACCTACATGAAAGGTTTTAAGTGTGACCTTGGAATCCAACAAGGTCCACGAGTTTAGCCATTATTGTTTTAGGAACCCACACTTGTTTAAACTTGATATTTGTGTTCCTAAATTTACAATAATATGAAGTGTGGCCTACACTATCACAAGTAAAACACTTTGCATATTTGTTCTTAGCAATAGCGGGTACATTGTGGAATTTCTTAAATTTTTGATTTTCAACGTTTTTCAGACCAAAACCAAGTCCTCTTCTATTATTGCCATATAATTGATTCTCTAAAATAGTGTCCAACGATTGTTTTCCCATAAAGAATTTCTTAATGGCCACTTCAAGATGAGAGACTTTGATTTTTAATTGTTTATTTTCTTCCACAAGCATCGTGCATTTACTAACGAAAGCCAACTTGCTTTCTTTTTCCTTCTTTTCATATTCAATAGTATTCTTTTTAAGATTGTTATCTAGCATGCAAAATTTATCCTTAAGCTCTCTTATTTCATATTCTTTTTCAGCTTCGAGCTTCATTAAATCTTGTTTAAGCATGCTATTTTGGTTTAACAATGAGGAACAAGAAATACAAGGAGCATTTTCATCAAAGCTTGCTTTTTCCTTCTTCATGATTTCAATAGTAGACTTACATGCATTAAGTTCAATTTTAAGTTTTTCATTCTCTTTAAACACCTTATCATCTCTAACTTGCATGTCATAGTTCTGATTTTGGAGACATTCAATAGTGAACTCATGATCTACTATTTGATTTTGCATTTCTTTACAAATTTTAAGAAGTTCAGCTTTGCTACCTGGCGGTGTCTCATCTTGGATGCCCATCAAAGCCATGCAAGAATGGGCTTCATGTTCCTCCTCGCTTTCAGCTTCGCTATCCATATCCCATGTTAATACCTTCGCTTTTCCTTTTCCTTTAGCAAGCTGAGCAGTTTCATTTGGGCAATCCTTCATTAGATGTCCTCTTCCCCTGCATTTAAAACATTGCATTCTATCGGTAGATTTCTGATCATTAAATTGCATGGAAGAATTATTAAAGTCAGAACGATTAAACCTGGGTGCCATTTCGTTTCTCCCATGCTTGGTCTTGATGAACTTTCTGAAGTTTCTCACCATTAGCGCTATGTCGTCATCATCATCCTCTTTTTCGCTAGCTTTCAAAGCAAGGGGCTTTATGGCTTTCTCTTTATCCTCAGGTTTCTCTCTTGCTTCAACATTTTGCAGTTCCTACTCATGGGACATCAAATTACCAATAAGGTCCTCCACCTTCAATTGAGACACTACCTTTGCTTCCTGGATGTCGATGACCTTTGGTCTGAAAGAACTTGGCAATGCTCTTAGGATCTTCCTCACTTGATCGAGGCTATCATATGGCTTTCCAAGCGAGCTAGACTTGTAAACTATGTCGGTGAACCTCGCATACATCTCTGATATGCTCTCTGATGGTAGCATGCGAAATCCCTCGAACTTTGCACTCAAAAGAGACAGTTTAGACTCTTTTACCTGTGACGTTTCCTCGTGCGTCACCTCCAAAGTATGCCATATTTCCTGCGCAGTTAAACAATGTGAGATACTATTATATTCAGATTTATCAAGTGCACAAATAAGAGCATTCATAGCTTTAGCATTTAAAGAATAAGATTTCCAATCATTATCATCCCATTTTTCATTTGGTTTTTCAATCTGAACACTGTCTACTTTAATAACAAGCAGTTTATAACCTTTTTCAATTATTTACCAAGCTTTATAATCAACAGAAATAAGGTAGATTTTCATTCGATTTTTTCAATAAGCATAATCACCTCCATTAAACCTCGTGGGACGTGAAACAGATTGACCCTCAGCAAAAGCACTATCCATAGAGTTAAACATGGTCAATCTAGGCTAGATCTCCTAACTGGCTCTGATACCACTTGTTGGATCTGGATCCTAGCCTTGGGGGGGAGGGGGGGTGAATAGGCTAATAAAATAATTCGTTCAACCCAAGAACAAACACACGCAGTTATAACAGCACAACCAGAGTAAAAGATAGACAATCACAGAGTATGCACAGATATACCCTGGTTCGGTCGTCCCAACGACCTAGTCCAGCCCCCAAAGCAGATACTAGTATTGAATAGTGCAATAGGTACAAAACCCCAAGTTAGAGCACGCTCAGAGCACCCTCTACGTCTCTACACTCGCCAGGCTCTCAGTACCCCACTCACTGAGTTTTCTCTCACTATCAATCCTAGTAACGCTTTCTACCAGCTAGTCCCAAACTAGCTGGGTCCCTCTTGTCTAGCCTCAACCAGACAAGTCCCAAAATAGTCCCAAAATATAGGTAAAGTTTTCCCTACGAAGATCTAACACAACAACTACACAAAATAATAAAGAACAGAGTTTAGGAAGCTTAATTTGTGTAGCGGCGTCGTCTTCGTCAATCAGCACTGGTCAGATCTCGTCTGACATAGATATAGATGTCTCCTAGACACCGAAAACTCAAGTTGCGGCTTCTTGCTCAACAATAGAAGCTTGCGTCACTCCTCTTTAACCTTGGCAGCTTCGGCAATCATGTCAGCCCCCAATGCAGGTGTTGGCTTGCCCTCTTCAAAAAAAGATGCGGCTCTCAATCAAACAGCCTCCAAAACCAATGAACCCCTGTAAAAATAAACACACAAAATTTCGGCTGGGTGCGCTCAAAGAAAAAATTCTTTTTGGATGCTTTGAGAAGAGCGGCTTGCTGTTAATCTCGTTGGGCTTTTTCTGTTTTCTCTTTGAAAACCTAAGCTGCAAGACTAAGAATGATGGCCGACTCTTTGAGATTTCTAGAGAAAAAAAAATTTCGCACTGTCCCCTTGTTGTATTATCCTAATAAAAAATGCTGAGCTCTTTGGGGATCTTAATAGAGTTCGGCTGCCAAGTTGTTTTCAAACAACAACAAAAAATTGATTTTCAAAACCCCCCACCAAAGCAAAACCGGCCTGATGCTCCTGGAGAAAATCGAATGGCATGGGATTAAAAAAAAACAAATGTCCCTTACAAATTAAGAACATGCGACTGTCCCCAACTCAAATTAAAAAAATTTTCAATTAAAACAAAGATGTGCCTTAAAAAGGGGTTTTAAAAAAAAACAAAAAACAAAAAGACCACTACCAAAAAACCTTCGGCTGCCTCACCAAAAAGAAAAAGAATTATAACATTGTGGCCCTTTGAATATTTTTGTGGGGAATTTTAATTGGCCGGCCTGTGTGCTCCTCTCAATTTTGTTCACCTGCAAAGAGAAAGAAATGTATCAGCTTTGATTAATAATAGAGTAAAGAACTTACCTCTTCAAACTTCATTGCACAAAAATCTTTGAGAGCAGGCCGCAGTTTGTTTTTTTTGTTATGCCATGCAACACCAATTAATAAAGGGACAAAGATGAATTCTGCTCTTGAAAATTTCGGCTGATGTGTCTTTGACTGCCGAATTTCAATATGGTCGGCTCTGATTTTTTGTTGCCGCACTTATTTTTTTTGGTTATAGAGGAGGGTTTATATAAGGATTCCAATAGGGCTTTGTGCAAGAGAGAATCCCTAAAGTGTAGGGCTTTGGAATTTCAATATGATTTGATTCTATCACTTTGCACCACAAATAGGAGTTTTGATTTGATCAAGTTGGGATTTGAATAGGAGATGGATAGGAGATGATCTTTCTAATTTATTTGGCCACATATCTTCTCCATTGATCAAGTCCAACTTTGCTCTCCATTGACCAAGTCAAACTTCTTTGTGCACACACTTCCTTCCTTTCCTAAGATGCTATATGAGTAGCAATTCCTCCAAATAATGAGGGATGTAATCCTGAAACACACTAAGCACACACGTTAGATATAACGACACATTTGTCATCATCAAACCAAAGATCCTAGATCGTTGCGTGCAACACTGGATAGGTCTGTTGAGCTCGTTGATGATGCGCTCCCACCTCCAAGCTTGGGCCCTCCAAGTGGATTCGCCGGGCTTCCAAGAACCTGCAAACTTGCCAAGCGTCATACCGACCGAGCCAAGCTTGCAGTTCCCCAACCAAGCTCCCATCAACAAGCTCGGGCATTCCATGATGGAGCAAATCTTACCGGTCTCACTGGCTGGCCTTTGCCCGAGTCTGCCAATCTACCACTATCTGACTGACCTACGCCAAAAATGATGAAACTTCCAACGGCTCGGGATTTCCACTTTCCAAGCCGATCCAGGAGGAGGTCGACCAGACAAGGCCGACCCAGGAGGAGGCCAACCATTCCAGACCGACCCATCCAAGAGGAGGCCGACCAGACAAGGCCAAGCCACCCATGAAGAGACCGACTATACCAGGCTGGCCCATCCAGGAAGATGCCAACCAGACGAGGCCGACCATACTAGGCCAACCCATCTGCCTGACTAGCACTAGTATAATGAAACTTCCAATGACTCGGGTTTCTTACTTTTCTGGGAAAGCCTGAGCCATGGAGGGGGCTAAGATAACGTACACGGTGGGACCCGAACTACATCCGCTTTCCAAGCTCACCCAACGGCAATGGTGCAGAAACTGAGGTGGTGACACAAAACATCCGCCAACTCCGCTTCCAGGGAGCGAGCAGAGCTATCGACTAAGACCTGCCAAGGACCCTTGTCGTTGTTCAAGCTTGCTGTTTGTCTCAACAGTAGCTCGGGGGCCATGTTGGTGACCACATCATCGACACCGGACGTCTGACCGGAGCTCATCATTGGCAGACCAGCTGAAGCGTGCCGCCACATTGGTGCCGATCCCATCGAGCTTGTGAACCTACATCTGCTCGAATTTGCTAAGCTGCACATACCGGTCAATCTTGCCGAGCTCGCCTAGCTCTGTCTGCCAATGATCGGAGTCGTGGCCGGCGGTAGTGGATCTGGACAAGCTGGAGCTATGATCCAGGCATGAGCTCTAGACTATCAACATGAGCTGGGATCCAGACGATAGCTGGAGCTAGAGCTCAGGTTAGCCGTACAGCTGGGGGCGACTCCTCCAGCTGGCCAACCCACTCATTCGTCGGTCGTAAGTCAAAGGGCAACTCCCCTCGCAACCGAACAAACGGATCGGTCGTAAGGCTGGGACAACTCCCCCAGCTGGCCGACCAACTCATTCGTCGATAGTAAGCTGAGGGGCAACTCTCCTTGCAACCGAACAAACAGACCGACCGTAAGGCTGTGGCAACTCCCTTAGCAGACTGATCACTCGTTCGACCGTAAGGTTGGGGCAACTCCCCCAGTAAGCCGATCACTCGATCGACTGTAAGACTGGGGTCGCCCCCCAATAGGCCTATTGACCTGTCGATCGTAAGGCTGGGGCAAGTCCCCCAGCCGATCGACCACATCGACCGTAAGGCTGGGGCAACTTCCCAGCAGGCCGATCACTCTATCGACTGTATGACTAGGGGTAGCTCCTCTAGCAGGCCAATCGATCCGTCGATCGTAAGGCTGGGGGCAACTCCCTCAGCAGACTGACCACATTGACTGTAAGGCTGGGAAAACTCCCCCAGCTGATTGACCCATTTCTTCGTCGGCCGTAAGTCGAGAGGCACTCCTCTTGCCACCGAACGAACAAATCGGTCGTAAGGCTGAGGGCCACTCCCCCAGCTGGCCGACCCACTCCTTCATCGGCCGTAAGTCGAGAGGCACTCCCTCGCCATCGAACGAATAGATCGGTTGTAAGGCTGAGGGCCACTCCCCCAGCTGGCCGACCCACTCCTCCATCGGTCGTAAGTCGAGGAGTCACTTCCCTAGCCACCAAACGAATCTTGGACTAACTAACTGTTGTCCATAGCCGACTTTGCAAATCGGACCAACCTTATAAAAGGAGCCACTTCTCCCCCTTATACTACATCTCCTGACCTCAACCTCAACAATGGTAGAGCCCTAAATATTGGGGTAATTGATACGACCATTTTGACCAGGCCTAGAGGAGCCCAGTCAACCACGACTAGTCAACCAACCTGCTACAACCTTATGCTTTGGCCCAAGGAACTCACGAGCGGGCCACGCTTCTCCACCTAAGACGAAGGCCCAAAAGACTGTCCACTTTCCATAGTGGAGGAAATCGTTCCCCAAATCAGGGAAGCACTCGCCCATTATGACAGCCACATTCATGGCAATTACTCGCCAATTATAGCAGCCACCTTCATGGCCATCACTTGCCAATCATGGCAGCCACCTTCATGTCATTCATCCCCTTATCAAACGGGCGCAATTAGTGGGGGGGTCAACATTTTCCCATTTGCATGTCCCCATGAATGATGGCCATAAGGTCTTATCATGGCCCATTACAATAGGGGGGATGACTTGCCTATATGAAGGGAAGAGAGGCATCATCTGAAGGGGGCTGATCTCCGAGATCTACAATGGAGGTATCTCATACAAACTCTTACACCTTCTTCCACCTTTACATACTTCTCCTCCATAGCTCGGTCCGATGATCGGTGCTTGGTCTCTCCGCGAACCAAGCCCAATCCCACCGAGCACCTATCAGACCGGATCTGACTTTGGCATCGACGAGGAATTGGTCGAAACCAAGGTCCGACCCCCCTGACTAGCTCTCTCGTTTATTCGGGTCCAAGAGATCCAGCGGCACCGAGGCTACCCCTCAGCGTCTTCCCAGCCAGAGCCGAGCGTCCTCGTCCTCGAGCCTGCTCATCTCCACCACTAGGAGGTCGTCGCTTCATCGAGGCTACCCTTCGGCAAGCCGATGCGAGGATCCACGCATCCCTCATCGAGCGAACATTCCTTCAACCGATCCCGGAGGTCTCACATGTCCCTTTTGACCACGTTGACCTCCCACCCTCTGGTCAATAATTCAGCGGTGAGAAAACACACCGAAACAGTTTTTATTATAATTTTGCAGTTGTTTCTTTGTTATTGTTGGCAAGGAAGAACGAGAGGGGGGGGGGGGGAGAGAAGATGGAAGAAGATAGAAGATGAGCAATTATGAGGATTTGATGGAATTAAGATAGACAACTTAATTGCAACACTTTGAAGTTCTGTGTGAGTAATTAATTACAGACACCACTTAATTGCACAGACCACTAAATTACACACAGACCACTTTATGTCTTAGTTATCAAAATGGAATTAAGTTGCAAACACACCACTTTGAGCAATTAAGAGGTCTATGTGCACTAAGCAATTTTGAGGGTATTTAGCAAAAAGGTCTGTGTACTGGTCTGATCGTATTTAAGGGGTTTTAAGAAAGGATATATTTGGTATTTTTCAAAAGTTTAAGTGGTATGTGAACAGAGCAACAAGGTGTGTTCACAAAGCAAAAAGTATGTAAACGGAGCAAAATGGTCTGTGTGTCTAGAGCAATTTTAAGGGTATTGAGCAAAAAGGTCTCTGTATTGAGCAATTTTTCAAGGTCCGGGTCCGAGGGTATTTCAGGGGGTTTAAGAAAGGATATTTTTGGTATTTTTCAAAATTTTAAGTTGCATGTGAACGGAGCAAAAAAGGTATGTTCACATAGCAATTCCCATCAAAATATTTATTTCCTTGTGTTGTAGCGTTGTAGCAGGTGCTCTACAAAAAAGGGGAGAAAAAGTAAAAAAAAATCAGAAGGAAGAAAGTTTCTGCTCTCTCCTTATTTTATTTTGTTTTTGTGGTTATTTAAAAGTTCTACTTGGTAATGGCAGTAGTTGTGTTTCTCAACATGTCTGAAATGCATGGCATGCATAAGTTGATACACATTATTCTTATATGAGAATAATGGGTATCATATTACATATGCGGCTTAGTCTCATATGCAACCTCCAAAACTCTACACTCCGTTATTTTTTCGGGAGGATAAAAACTGTTGTTTTGATATTCTTGTTATAAAACCCCAAAACACTAAATATCGGGTGAATCCAAAGGGTTTTTACCTGTTAATTCACCCGATGTAAAAGTTCTATGTGTAAAACCATTAAATTTGTGAAAGGTGGATGAATAGTCAAAACCCTTTGTGTTCTATGTAGATCACCAATCTTATGAATTTGTTTGAAGAGGATGGCGTTTTGGAGGTGATAAGACCCTCCCAGGATGGGCTAAGATTGAACGACCAAAGCCCGTGCCGCAAGCCTATGGGCCTGAGGAGAACGAGACCCCCACGAAGACTCGGAGTCAGGCTGGCCTCGGACCGGAGCGAATATAGCTGCTGGCCCACACCAGCGGGAGTTAACCACTCTCCTTAAACCGCGCCCCCAATCACCATTAAGGAGCCTCATTATGCCCACCTTCATGACCCCATGAAGGCACCACCAAAGTGGCGGGTAGTCGGCGCGAAATGGGGGGGGGACATTGCCGTGGAAGATTCCTATAAAACAACTCGAAGAACAACGTGCAAAGGATCACTTTCTGGATACCAAAAACCCCGAGGTATTATTCCTGAATGACCTTATCTCCCACCTTATAATTCTGCTCCCCAGCTCGGCCCGAGGACTCATGTATTGGCCTCCATGTGATCCATACCGATCCCACCGAGCATCCTTCAGATCCGTTCTGACTTAGGCATCGGAGGGGACTTGGTCGGAACCAAGGTTCGACCCCCCTGATAAGCTTTCTGGTCTGTTCAGGTCAAGGATATCTAGATGCATCGAGGCTATCCTTTGGCACCCTATCAGCCCGGAGCCGAACGCGCTCGCCCCTGAGCCCGTTTATCTCCACCCCAATGGAGGCCGTCGCCTTGCAGAGGACTCCCTTCGGCTCGTCGACACTCGAACCCACACGCTCTTTGCCAAGCCGAACGAGCTGCATCCTGCTCCGGGAGGCCACACGTGTCCCGCGTGATCACGTTGACCTCTAGCCCTCCACTCAACCAACATGTGGTGAGAAAACACCCTGAAACATCTGGTGCCGTCTGTGGGAACCGAAGAAGCATCCACGTCAAACAACCACACCCGAGATGACACAGCCACGCACCTCTAGACACAAGAGTGCGGCGGTGGCACCGCCAACACTGGGGCCAATCAATGATCGACTGGGCAAAACCGCGACTACCCAGCGCCCGTCCCGAGCTGAGGGGCTAGGCGCACCGTGGGCGGAGTCAATGGAGGTAGATCGTGAAGGATCCAAAAGCGACCCCCAGCCCATCTATTTCTCTGAAGAGGACCTGAGGGAGGCAAAGCCACTGCACGACGAAGCACTAGTCGTCTCGACCGTCATTGACACCGCCTTGGCCTGACGTGTACTCGTCGACACCAGCAGATCATGCGACATCCTATTCATGTCAACTTTGGACAGGATGGGGCTACGAGCCGAAGACCTGGAGCCTTGCTCCGGGCCCGTGATAGGCTTCACGGGCCACTCCACACCCATCGTGGGGATATTCCGCCGCCTCCCCATCACACTCGGGGAGCCGTCCAACTCGACCACTCTGATAATAGAGTTTGTAGCTCTGAGGATCATGTCAGCATATAACGGGATCATCGGTCATCCGCTCCTCAACGCGGCCAGGGCCATGGTTTTGACCCTCCACCAAATGGTCAAGTTCCGAACCACCAGAGGGATCAAAAATATTAGAGGCGACCCGGCGAAGCCTAAGATCTTCTACCAACTGACCGGAGCGGATCACGATGTGAAGTGCTGTGACCTGATGGACCTTCTCAACCAGAGATACGGTTCAGGTGATTCGAGACCCGCACCCGTGGAAGAGCCAGAACTAATTTCCGTCACGGACATAGGCGGTAGGTTCATTTCCATTGGATCAAAACTCGACCCGATCCTAAGGGGTGAGTTGATCGGATGCTTGGAGGCCAACTTGGACATCTTCACCTGGTCACCTGACGACATACCGGGCGTGGACCCCCAAGTAATCAGCCACCAGTTACGCGTCGAACCTATTTTTAAGCCTGTCAGGCTGAAGAAGAGAAACTTGGGTGGCGAGAAGATGAGGGCTACATTTGAGGAAGTGGAGTGCCTGCTCGAAGCAGGCTTCATCTGAGAAGTCTGGTACCCGAAATAGCTAGCCAACGTTGTGATGGTGAAAAAGTCTAGCGGTAAGTGGCGAATGTGCATGGACTTCACCGATCTCAACAAGGCCTGCCCCAAAGACAGCTACCCGCTGCCCCGAATTGACCATCTCGTGGACAACGCCTCGGGCTACGAGATGCTCAGCTTCATAGACGCTTATTATGGGTACAACCAAATTCAAATGGACCCGGAGGACAAAGAGAAGACGTCATTTATCATCGACCGAGGGACATTCTTCTATAAGAAGATGCCTTTCGGCCTGAAGAATACAGGGGCGACCCACCAAAGGATAGTCAACAAGGTTTTCGGTTCCCAGATATGAAGGAACCTCGAGGTCTACGTGGATGACATGCTGGTCAAGTCCAGGGACCCCACCGACCATATTGCTGTTGGATATGGACGACATGAATACACCCATGAGGGGATGTATGAGGGTATACGGACCTCAGATGTCGCGTGCACGAAAGCGTGCGCGGAGGGAACCTTTTCTCGTGTGAAAAGGACCACTCGATAAGTGGAAAAAGCCACTCGATAAGTGGAAAAAGTCACTTTATAAGTGCATAAAGGCACTTGATAAGTGAATGAAGAAGAGGATAAATGAATGTGCTAATATAGGCTAATAAGCTTATATTTAGTTATTTCCTACAATAACTACCCCTAAAGCCTATAAATAGGACCCAAGGGTAAGGCATTCATACTACACTTTCCATGCCATAAGTTTGCATAAGGCATCTTATGTTCTTCTTCTCCCTTCCATTAAAATCCTCTTCTAAATAGAGATTTAGACGGTGAAACTCTGCTTCGATCCTCCGTGACAAAGTATCGACCGTTGTGGCGAATCCGAGGGTGAAGTTCAGAGACTACGGTGCCGCATACGCAAGCATAAGTCTATGTTATTCGATCCTAACGTCGTTGTTTTGACAGGATCCAACATTGGTATCAAAGCCACACGGGTTCGCCCCGGTCAAACCGTATCCCTGTCGAACCGATAACGAGGCGTTGTCTTTTTCACGAATGGGTATCCTACCATTATTGATATGGTAGGAATGCTTCGTGACGGAGAGAACGCAGCGGTTGTTCTTTTTACATTAGGGTCTTCTGTCATTACGAATATGGCAGGAACTCTCCGTGACGGGAAGAACCGACCGTTCATATCGCCAAACTCGCACTCTTCATGGATGCTGAGTCTCCATTCAATTGAGAATGGGTGCTCTCTTCATGTGGAGCGTGTAGTTTGCGAACTTTAGAGTATGTTATTTTTTCATTTTGGCACACGGCCATTAGAGAATAACTACTTTCTCGATGAACGGGTGTCTCATCAGAGAAGAAGATGGTGGTTATTTCCATCGGAGAAGATGACCTTTGGTGCATGATCACCATGGCCATATGGGCCATGGAGGATATGCATCCCCCCTCCGCATGCGGAGGGGGTTGGCTACGGCCAAATGACAACGAAAACCACCCCGTCGGGGGGGTGGGGGGAGTGTGTGCGGCCAACCGCATGCAAAGGGGAGGCCGGCCATGGCCAAGGGGCCATGGCCCGGCCATGGCCGGCCATGGCCGGCCTCGGCCAGGGCCTGGCCGGCCGAGGCCAGGGCCTGGCCGGCCGAGGCCAGGGGGCCCTGGCCGGCCTCAGCCAGGCCAGGGCCAGCCTCTGGCCTCGGCCAGGCCAGGGCCAGGGGGCCCTGGTCAGCCTCTGGCCGAGGCCAGAGCCCTGGCTGGCCTCGGCCAGGCCAGAGTCGGCCTCTGGCCGAGGCCAGGCCAGGGCCAGGGGGCCCTGGCCGGCCTCGGCCAGGCCAGAGCCGGCCCTGGCAGTGGCCAGGGCCAGGCCGAGGCCTGCCTTGGCCGAGGCCAGTGCCCAGCCAGTGCCGGCCCTGGCCTCGGCCAGTGCCGAGCCCCGGTTGACCCAATTTTTTTCGATTGGGGGGGGGCTTACGTGACTGAAAGGGGGAAACTTTGCGGTGGCTTGCATGAACAAACCCTACGGGTCCGACGGTAGTACTCTGCGACAAAATTCTCCTATAGGGGGGAGCGCTTGGATCCATACGGGAGCCGGCGATGGTGGCTTGCAGAGAAATCCCCAAAGGGGGGATCCGGCCTTGGCACGGCTACGGCAAATCCCGGCAAATGGCCAGGGATTACCGTATATTTCGCTAGTATCATAAGGGTACTAGGTTGAAATATCGCATTTTGTTTTGAAAAACACGTTTTCAAACGCTTTTCCGCTGCAAAGTACTATAAGAGTACTATTATTTGATAAAGTGATGGGGAAATATTGAAAGTTACTCTAGATGGTGATTGGAAACGTAGTGACCTTTCCGATTCTAGAGTAACATCTTCAATATTTTTCGAAAGTAACTTATCAAATTATAAATATCATTCCAAGTGGGAGTTGAAATTGGAACTATCCAAATGGGATATTCTATTATCATTTCAAGTGGGAATTATATTTTAAGAATTTTTAATGCAATGTTTTTTGATCAAACCTTCGGTTTTGTGTCTTTTGTAGCATTTTAAAAGTAAAGTGTCTTCCGCTTCAAAGAATATCGTCGCTGAGTTAAACAGAGGTGAAAAACTCAACGGCGATAATTATTAACTATGGTCCATCAAGATATAATACGTTCTAGAGGATCAAGAAGTGCTCGAAACTCTAAAGAACGTAATGATTGAACCTGAGTTGGGCACTACGGCCCAACATAGACGAGACAAGGAAGCTTTTGATGCTTGGTCTCGGAAGAACAAGATAGCTCGCATTACGTTATTGAGCAGTATGGCCGATGACATAATGCGCATCTTCCGAGAGCATGACTTAGCCATGGACATATGGTCCAAGCTTGAGGAGAAGTTTGGTGGCACATCAGTGTCCAAACTTCGTTCTTTAACTATAAGATTTGATTCATATAAGAAACGTCCAGATCATTCCATGGGGAAACATCTGCGACATATGGCGAATCTAATCTCAGAGTTAAAGGATGCAGGTCATGTGCTCACAGATGAGCAATAAATCCAAGCAGTCATACGTTCCCTACCAAATGGGTGGGACCAAATGAAGATGCATCTCACTCATAATGAGAGCATCAAGACCTTCAGCGATGTTTCCAAGCACCTCGAGTTAGAGGAAGAGCGGCTTGCGGCTGCCAAGCCAAGTGCAGAAGTGCACATGGTTGCTAGTTCCTCACGGGGGAAAGAAACGGAAAGATCGTTTGAAGTCTACTAATGAACGTAATAAGCAACCTGAGTCTACCAAGAAACCCAAACATAAGGGTGGGCACAAGAAATGGCACAAGAAGAAAGACTTGAAGAAGATCAAGTGCTTCAAGTGCAACAAGTTCGGTCACTATGCTCGTTCGTGTACGAGTGGAAGCGACGAGGTAACTTATAATTATGCTAGTTACATATGTGTTTCTAGTTCAATATTTCTTGTGGAATCTAATCCATTTTGGATAATTGATTCAGGTGCCACCGACCACATAGCAAGGGATAGACGGTCCTTCGTGGAGTATCACCGGATACCCCAAGGAACAAAGTGGATCTATGTAGGAAACAACACACGTGTTGAAGTGAAAGGCGTTGGGACTTGCAAGCTAGTCTTGGACAACGGCCGCACTATCTTACTACATGATGTCCTCTTCGCTCCAGATATTCGGAGGAATATTATATCTGTGGTCGTGTTAATGGGTCTTGGATATAGCTGGTTTTTTCATGATTGAAAAGTGAACTTGTTTTGTAATAATTCCTTAATTGGTACTGGGTATGTATTCAAAGGATTTATTGTATTAAATACAATGTATGACTCTTCATTTTGTAATGAAAATTTTCTTGTTACAAATTCTTCAACTTATGAGTCTGATATAATTTGTTGGCATGCAAGGCTTGGTCACATTGGACCAACACGAATGGATAGACTTGCCAAACGTGGCCTTCTATCCAATATTTCAAAGGTTGAAATGTCGACATGCGAATATTGCCTTGTAGGGAAATCTTTTCGCAAGCCGTTTGGAACTGGCAAAAGGGCCGAGGTTCCATTACAGCTCATCCATTCGGACATATGTGGTCCGATGAATGTCAAGACAAGACGCGAGAAGTCCTATTTCATCACTTTTATTGATGACTTCACCCGATTCGGACATATCTATTTGATATCCCACAAAAGTGAAGCATTAACCTGCTTTAAAAACTATATGAGTTTAGTGGAGAATCAATTAGATCGTAAGATTAAGGTCTTGCTAACCGATAGGGGCGGTGAATATCAATCAACAAGTTTTAAGGAACTTTGTGATGAAAAGGGCATAGTACATCAGGTAACTATGCCTTATACTCCTCAACAAAATGGTGTTGCTGAAAGGAGGAATAGGACTTTAATGGAAATGGTCCGTTCAATGATGGCGCAAGCTAACTTTCCAATCACCTTTTGGGGTGATGCATTATTAACGACCACTTTCATTTTGAACCGCGTACCCTCGAAATCAGTTAGCTCCACTCCTTATGAGTTGTGGAACCAAAAGTCTCCTGACTTAAACATTTTAAAACCTTGGGGATGTGCATCCTACGCACATATTTCCTCCCATAAGTATGGCAAACTTGGGCCAAGGGGAAGGAAAGGTATCTTTATACGATACGCAGAAAACTCCAAAGGTTATGTTTTCGTTAGTCAGGAAGACAATGGAGGTCTAATTGAATTTGAGTCGAGGGATGTCACTTTCTTGGAAAACGAGTTTCCAAGACAGGGCGAGATAAGTCAGGACTTATCTCTATTTGAGATTAATGATCAAGAAGGATTACCTCATTTGAGTGGGAGAATTCTTGGTGAAGAAGAAAATACGTTTCAAACTTCACCAATGGATGATACGAATGACACTAATCCTATTCCATACGGGAATAATGATCCAAGTGGGAGCATTTCTAACGACATTCCAAGTGGGAGTGATATTAGAATTGATCTAAATTCAAGTCAACAAGGGCTTGAAGAATCTCAAATACGACGTAGTAGCAGTACAATGTTGACTCCTCTAAGATTTGAGGATGAATTTCCGCAAACCTTTATGACTTTACTACAAGATGATGACGAGCCTGCTACTTTCAAACAGGCCGTATCATGCCCTGCGAAAGACAAATGGATGGAAGCGATGAAAGAGGAGTTGGAATCCATGAAAGTTAACCAAGTTTGGGACTTAGTTGACTTACCCAGAGGACGTAGAGCTATTGGGAACAAATGGGTTCTCAAGATCAAGCATAAGGCTGATGGCTCTATTGACAGATATAAAGCTCGCCTTGTCGCGAAAGGTTTTACGCAACATGAAGGGATAGACTACGAAGAGACCTTCTCACCTGTTGTCTGTTTTACCTAGATTCGCCTTATTCTGGCTATGGTAGCTTACTTAGACCTCGAATTACATCAGATGGATGTAAAGACCGCCTTTCTCAATGGAGAATTGGACGAGGAGATCTATATGGAACAACCAACAGGGTTTGTAAAAGAAGGAAACGAACATAAGGTTTGTAAACTTCGTAAGTCCATATATGGTCTTAAACAATCCTCGAGGCAATGGTATATACGATTTCAAGAAGTTGTCTTATCAAATGGTTTTTCCATGCTTGATGAAGATAACTGTGTATATATCAAGAGGATTAAAAGCAAGTATGTTATTATGTCTCTATATGTAGATGATATTTTAATAGCTGGAAATGACAAGGGCTTTGTGATGGATATCAAGGCTTGGCTTTCATCAGTTTTTGAGATGAAAGACATGGGAGAAGCCGCATATATCCTTGGAGTTAAGATTTCAAGGAATCGTTCGAAGAAACTTCTTTCTCTTTCACAAGAGACTTATATAAAGAAGGTTCTAGAACGTTTTAATATGCAGGACTGCAAGTCCATTGATACCCCTATAAGCAAGTGCGATAATTTATGTCTGAAATCATGTCCAAAGAACCAAAAGGAAAAAGAAATTATGGAAAAAGTTCCATATTCCAGTGCAGTTGGTAGTCTTATGTACGCTATGATGTGTACAAGACCAGACATCTGTTTTGCCGTTGGAATGGTAAGTCGTTACCAATCCAATCCAGGACAAGTACACTGGAAAGCGGTTAAGAGGATATTGCGGTATCTTAAGGGAACTGCGGACTATGCTTTATGCTATCAAGGAGATACCTTGAGGCTCGAAGGCTACACTGATGCTGATTGGGCGGGTGATCTCGATGAGCGACGATCGACCTCAGAATATGTTTTTCTACTCGGATCTGGTGCAATATCCTGGAGTAGCAAGAAACAATCCTGTATCGCACTTTCAACTATGGAAGCCGAGTTTGTAGCATTTAGCATGGCAGTCCAAGAGGCTGTTTGGCTTAGGAAATTCTTAGACAGGCTAATTGATGCAAGTGACTCAGGTGCTGTACCTATACACAGCGACAGTCAAGCATCTATAGCCTATGTCAAAGATCCTAAATTCCATTGTAAGACCAA
This sequence comes from Scilla litardierei, assembly GCA_030789695.1. Classification (NCBI taxonomy): domain Eukaryota; kingdom Viridiplantae; phylum Streptophyta; class Magnoliopsida; order Asparagales; family Asparagaceae; genus Scilla; species Scilla litardierei. Next base: position 67,707,413 of record CM061140.1, read on the forward strand.
ACACATAGATATCCGCTACAAATTTGCAAAAGACTATGATAAGACCAAGAAGGTAGACATAAGGTACATATCTACGCATGAGATGATAGCGGATCCGCTTACGAAGGCGATCCTCAGAGATGTGTTTTACAAACACTTATCATCTCAAGGATTGCATAAGAGCTGAGTTGTACCAATGTAAATTTCCATGTCTATAAATGATCAAATTTAATAAAAGAATAAGTTCTTTTTGACATTGCATATGAATTTTTAAGAAATGTTTGTGTACATTTTTGAAATCTCAGCTATACTTTCTAGTATGTCGGACAGATTAAGGTTGGCTCTCTCACATGAGCAACCGCCTTTATTCTATCAGACGGATAAAATAAAGATGAGACCTGTTTAAAGTCAAAATCGTCAGACGGACGATTTAGAGTCATGACTTAAACAAAATGGTCGTATGAAAGATCTGCATCATATGGATGCTTTCAAAAGATCTAAGAGGATTTTTGAAATCCTATCTGTCTTATGCGGGATGTGGGTCCAGAAGATTATTTGAGTAGTAAAAGGGACTCAAAGTCAGACATTGTGGTGTCTGGTTATCATCCTTACAACATCATTAAGACATACGCTCCCTGGGAAAGGAGTGATGTTGTAATACGTAATCATACTACGTATGCATTTTGACCATTGGGTTAGAATAGTAATTGTGTTTACTATTATGTGAGACCCAAAGACCACATGTGTCTTAACTCATTACCCTTATGGACTCTAATTGGTTCCTTTAGATTTGACTGGGTGATTGCTATCTTAGCATGTTGCTTATAGACTATGGTCAATTCGGTCCGGCGGGGCATGCTAGAAAAGAAAGTCAAGTCAAGATCAAAAGGATCGCAAGAAGAGGAAGATTAATTTCATATTCACATTTGGGCTTTAGAGATTCAAAGCTGGCCAGCCAATTGTAATCCAGATGGAATTCAATTGTTGAATATAAAGTATAAGAAATGTGAATAAATAATCTAGGGTAAAGCATGCGTTGATCTACTCAATTTTGCACCTCGAGGAGTGTTGTGTATCTCTAACAAGTGCACAACAGCGGACTATATGCGCATGACGGTCACACGGTCTATTTCTCGGTATGATAAACAGAAGAGTTAAAGGAAAAGATGTTTCCTTACAATCCCCTCAAGTGTGAGTGGGAGATGTTGGATATGGACGACATGAATACACCCATGAGGGGATGTATGAGGGTATACGGACCTCAGATGTCACGTGCACGAAAGCGTGCGCGGAGGGAACCTTTTCTCGTGTGAAAAGGACCACTTGATAAGTGGAAAAAGCCACTCGATAAGTGGAAAAAGTCACTTTATAAGTGCATAAAGGCACTTGATAAGTGAATGAAGAAGAGGATAAATGAATGTGCTAATATAGGCTAATAAGCTTATATTTAGTTATTTCCTACAATAACTACCCCTAAAGCCTATAAATAGGACCCAAGGGTAAGGCATTCATACTACACTTTCCATGCCATAAGTTTGCATAAGGCATCTTATGTTCTTCTTCTCCCTTCCATTAAAATCCTCTTCTGAATAGAGATTTAGACGGTGAAACTCTGCTTCGATCCTCCGTGACGAAGTATCGACCATTGTGGCGAATCCGAGGGTGAAGTTCAGAGACTACGGTGCCGCATACGCAAGCGTAAGTCTATGTTATTCGATCCTAACGTCGTTGTTTTGACAGGATCCAACAATTGCGAACCTTCGAGAGACTTTCGAGCAGCTACAAAGGCACGCCATCAGACTAAACCCCACGAAATGTATGTTCGGGGTGAGGTCCGAAAATTCCCAGGCTTCATGATCATCAACCATGGCATTGAAGCCAACCCCGATAAGATCGAGGCTCTGGTCAACATGAGGGAGCTGACGACGATCAAGGAGCTACAGAGGCTGAATGGGTGGATCGCTGCCCTAGGGTGCTTCCTGTCCAAATTCGCCGAGAGATCTCTTCCCTCCGAAAGGAGGAAGGCTGTGGAATGAGACGAGAGCTGCGTCCGAGTGTTCACCGAGATGAAGGAATACCTCCACAGTCCCCCCACTCCTCTCCAAACCCAGGGAAGGAAACTACTGAGCCTCAACTTAGCCAGTACCGGAGAAGCGGTGAGCTCAATGCTAATCAGGGAAGATGACAGGGTGGAATAACTGGTGTACTCTATATACTAGCCAAATCCTAAGGGATGTAGAGGAGCGATATAGCCCAATGGAGAAACTGGCCTATGCCCTGGTGCTCTCGACGCGATGACTCTGTCCCTACTTCCAAGCCCACACAATCCTGGTCCTAACCGACTCCCAGCTCGAGCAAAACCTTAAGAGGTTCGATCAAATGGGGAGGATGTTGAATTGGAGAGTAGAGCTGAGCGAGTTTGACCTCCGATATAAACCGTAGACAGCCATTAAAGGGCAGGCACTGGCGGAACTCATCGCCAAATGTACCGTTAACGAAGGAACGCCCCCCGAAGAGACGAGCCCGAACATGGTAACGCCTCAACTTTGTCTTTCCTTTTGGCTAACGTCGTTCTTGCCGACCAATCAGGGGGCAAAGATGCATATGTAGTCCACGTAGATGGTTCGGTGACCCAAGCAGGGAGCAGGGCTGGCATCGTCATCTGGTCCCCCGACGGGAACACCATCGAGTATGCACTCCGATTCGAATTCCCAGCTACGAACAACCTGGCCGAGTATGAGGCCGCCATCAATAGCCTGAAGCTAGCCCGGGCACTGGGGGCGGACTCCGTATGCCTCCTTAGCGATTCCAAACTCATCATCAACCAGCTGCAAGAAAATTATGTGGCTCGAGAAGAGGCGATGCAACATTACCTAGCCTCGGCCAAGACCGAACTGTCTAGGTTCAAACACGTCGAGACCCTCCACCTGCTGTGGTCGGAGAATGCCTGCGCAGACGTCCTGTCAAAGCTGGCTTCCTCTTCTCTTAAGGAGTTGGGCCGCGCCATCTACGTCGAGAGCCTTTGAACCCCCAGTATGGAGGTAAAAGAGCTGATGGTCATCGATGCAGAGCCCACCTGGATGGACCCGATCATGCAGTACTTATCCGCTGGAGAGGTCCCAGTGGACCAAGATGAGCGTCGGACGCTGGAGCGAAAAGCCCTCCGGTACTTGCTCCACGAGGGAGTGTCACGCCCCGCTTCCCAAAACTACGAAGGCGAAGCGTGACTAAGGCCCGCTTGGGCTGGTGCTGTGAGGCTCGAACCCAATAAACGTCTGTGAGGTACCAAAGATAGAAACAAACAGGTTCTTGCATATATAAAAATTCGTAACAACAGAAAGTACTGAAAGGAAATACATTCATTTTATTCCATCAAGATATCCAGAAGTACAATAGTCTAACAAATGAAGTAATGCCTAGCATGGAAACACGCAGAAAGTAAACTACTGGTGCAAGCACCCAACCTAGGCAGAAAAGTAAACGGTGCTACGCACCCAAACTAGAAAGTAGGAAAAACTCTGAACTGCAACGGTGTAGGACCTCTAGGACTGTCCTCGTCAGGTACGTACTCCGGGTCGACGTCCTCTGGTTCCATGTACTCAGGAATGTCTGGCTCACCCACGTACTCTGGCTCAACACTTGACGTACATCACCCAAGAGAAAAGGAACTGTACGTCAGGTAAAGTCTACAAGAAAGGGTGAGAGACTCTACTGCAAGTGTAAGGTAATTTAAGAGCAACATTTTACTGGTTGATTAACATGCTGTTGTTATGACATGACTGTTATACTATGTAAGAAGTAAAACGGTGCAGGAAAGTAAGACGTGACAGGAAGTAGCCGCAACGTGTGCTACTAGCTACATGACTAAACTAGACGGCACAGAATAAGACAAGAAGTACCGTGTATGTCACGAAGGTTCATGCCTTTCGGTCTGTACCAAGGGAACACTCAACCCAAGTACACGGGGCAAGACAAAACAAGAAGTGTGTCACTAAGGTTCACACCTTTCGGTCTGTACCAATGGAACGCTCAACCTTGTGCACGGGACAAGACAAGAAGTGTGTCACTAAGGTTCACGCCTTCCAGTCTGTACCGAGGGAATGTTCAACCTAGTGCACAACTCGAGATAAGACAAGACTGAGGATGACAAGAGAGATTCACGCCTTTCAGTTTGTGGGTGGCCAAACCCTCCAAGCCGAGAGAACGCTCAACCTTCCTCTACCCAAAGTGCTCAAGACAAGACAACCAGAGATCACCCTCGCATGGAGAGAACCTGAAACGCCCGTAGGCTTTTGTGACATGACATGACAGAGTTGAGGAGTTGTTCATTCTAGGGGGTCCACATGCACGCACACACAGAATAACCATAAGGTGTCAGTTGTTGTTGTTGTTGTGCTTAGACTTCGTCGTCAAGTCTAAGCTGTCAAGGGGGGTCCCGAACGCTATCATTTCATGTCAGGTTCTCTTTATATGTACTTTAACATTCTAAAAAGGAGATGGCCTAAACGTGGCCGTAAGAGTACAAGTGTAAACACTTGCCTGCGGTGGCGAGTGCGTCGTCTGTCCGGAGCGTCCCGTCGAAGTGGCGCGTCAGCGAGGGTCCGTCTGAAACAGGATAACGGCGATGTCAGATTGCGCTTTTTGTCAATCCTATTATGGTCTGTTTCTAAATTAGCGGGACTACCCTAACAGTCAAAAGTCACGTCCTTTGATGATTCGTTCAGTCTAGATCGACGTCTGCCCTATGTGCACAGAAATTCAGTTCGTTCGTTGATTTTCTACAGTGGACAGTATTTTAAAGGTGCATAAATAAAATTAGTTGTCGTTGAAGGTTTTTAAATTAGGTTTTGATTCTCTACCGTGGGAGTTCTTACTGCGCGTTAGAGGACTAAGCTTTTGACGTTATTCAAAAAAAGCGGACGTGGGTCTGAACGGCGATGTGTCGACGTCGTCTGCAACTCCTCAACCACAGGTAGCACAGCAAGGTACCTCTAAACAGTGAGATGGAGGCACGAAAATGACGAGCAAGCGACGATCTCTCGCCCGTTGCAGGTAGCGCAGCGGATCTTCGCGACGGCGGCGACGTGGGGTAAAACACGTGAGTACGGCGACGCATGTCAACTCCGAGGGTCCAAGGGGCTGTAGATGATTGAAGTATGTCAGTGAGAGTTGCCTGGCCCGGTGGGTGGCCGACGGCGCGAGCGTGCGGTGGTGGGTGGCCGTGAGAAGTCGAAGTGGACAGATTCGTGCAACGTTCGTTGTCGCGCATCTCAACGGAAAACCAGCGATCAAAAGAGTCGAAGAAAAATTGCAGTAGCTAAAGAACTTCAAGAGGAAGCCAACGGTGGTGGAGTGGTCACCAGAAGTGGTCGGAGGTGGCCGTGCGCCAGTGTTAAAGATCAGCACACAGATCTGTCAAAAACAGCCAATAGGGCTTGTTTCAACGGGTTTTCGAAGAGATCAAGATGAGAGAAGTGAGCAAAGAGGGATGCATTTGGTAGAGGGACTCGAGAGGAGTCCAAAGGTGGTATTATGGTCATTGTAGGTGGCCAAAGGTGGCCGGACGACGAGTTTTTCCGGCGATGGCGCAGATCTGTCAAAACTGCCATTGAGGCGAGTTCAAGAGGTGTTTCGAGGAGGTAGAGATGAGGGAAGAGGGTAAGAAGAGTTGGAAATGATCGGGAGATCAAAGAGGAGTTGAGTGGGGGTGGTGGTCGCCGGCAGCGGCGACAGACGACCGGCGGGCGTGGGGTTTTCCGACGGGTGGTTCTGCTGTGCAAAATTCGGCCAAGAGCTTGGATCTCAAGGGTTTTTGATAGCTTTGGAGAGGAGAAGATGGTGGAGAAGGAGGTGGAGATGGTGGTGGTCAGAGATGGGGAGGCTTGGGGTGGCCGTCGGTGGCCGGAGGAGGAGCAGGGGGCGGCCAAAGTTGGGTTTGCGTGAGGTTGGTAATTCGGCCTGGGTTGGTTTCATTTGAAGAGAGATTGTGCTATATGCTTTTTAAAGATGGGTATAGTTTAGGGATGACTAGGAGAGAGGGTGAGTGAGGGGGTGTACAAAGTGGGAAAGTATTGGTGAGGGTAGTGGCAGAATTAATTTCATGATACATACTAATCCCATGAGATTTGATTAGCAACAGAATTTTGGATTTGATTTGGGCTTAATGGGCTTGGGTTTTGATTAGCGATTTGTGTGGGCTAAGAGTGTCAGAAAATTACGAAAAAAATATCGGGACGACCATGACGAAGAGAGGCTCGGGGATACAGCGGTCAATCGTGTGTTTGGTCCACAGAGAATGAACTAAAAAATAAAAAGATCTTGTGACTAAGTCTAACGCTATGACAATCCCGTTGGGTTTTCTAGGACCCTTACGGCACAAAAGCTCTATTCACGTCCTAAGTCGGACGGAACATAGACATAAAAATTGCAGCTGAAAGATTTGTTAATCTAATTAACATGCAGTTAAACAATTTAACTTAGCCCTAAGGTACAAGACCCTTAGCCAAGATCTATGCCAACTTGGGATGGATCTGACCATCCCAAGAAGGATCTAACCTACTGCGATTAAATTAAACTAATGCTTACAAAACACATACCCAGAATCTCAATCCTGGGGCAGGTGAGATATTCCGCACCGTCTTCCGAGCCGCTCCCCGTCTCACGCCGAGCCGCTCCTCGAGCCGCTCCCCAAACTACTTCTCGAACCGCTCTGCATCCCGAGGCGATCAATCCTCGTGTCGCCGAGCTAACCACACACGGAAGAAAGAAAGTTTCACACGAGTGAAACCTTCGCCAAGATTTCAGATCCGAATCCGAACTCCTTTGCGGCTTTGCTAGAGCCCTCAGGAGTAAGGCAGAAATATAGGGAGAGGAGAAATATTAATTTAAGCCTAGATCTGAGCGTGCTCCAATATTTACGAGAGCTACTCAGATCTAGAGCTTGGGACGATTTTGGAGGAAGGGGGAGGCCCCTATTTATATAGTCGACGGACTCTCCCCTTTTCTCCACAACCGATGTGGGACAATTATTTTGAGTTAATTAAAATCTAGTTAGTTTGCCTTTCACAAAGTGCAAACTTCTGTGAATTTTAACTCCCTCACCATTGAGCTTCATGATTGATAAAACCTATCAATACAAAGGGTGTTCAACGGTGAACGCATAGGAAAAAACGACGAGTCAATCGGAGTCCGTTTGACCCTCCAATTGATCGTCCATAGTTCAGCCCAAGACTAGATTTTTGACTAAAATCAGCCGTCAAATCTGTCCAGTAAACCTAGGGTTCTGCACCAAGGTGTGGGGCCCAGTATGTGGGGCCCACTGCCTAAAAAGGGCTGACTGGGCGTAAGTTGGGCATTTGGCGTCCTATTTGGACGTCGTTCGAACCTGGGTTTAGACCGGGACATTCCCGTCTTACCCGTGAGCTTTTCCTTGTGTTTATTATATTAAATATGGTCTTAAACAATTTAAGACACATTTAATCTCTTTTGCATCATATGCAAATTAGTCCCTATCTAAGCTTAAATTTATCATTTGCATCAAATACAAATGATCCGAGGGCACATTTCTCTACATCTCCCACTTGCACTCAGGATCATTTATCCCAAATGTAGTAGATCATTGCAAACATCTTTTGCAATATTTTATCCCTTGCATCAAATGCAAATTATTCTCCCTAATTAATTTCTACCTATTACTAGACGAAGGTCGCACTCTGTGTGAGACCCTACAGCTTGACCCTTACAACAGGTTGGGCTCGAAGCCCTATATGGCAGTGAACACGAGCATTGGTTGTCGTCCCTGCTTCAGGAATCATCATTATGTGGTTGACTCATTGACATGAGTATTGTCGGGACCACCCTGACTGTTTTCGTGATGAATTCTACAGTTTTAGTCTTTTCGTCTAAACTATGTCGTGTAGATCAAGTCTAGGGTATGGTTGACATCCCCTAAGTTGAGCATACAAGTGCAATAGGATTGGCGATACCAAATTTACATATTTATACCGCAAGCACACGGTGTTGTAGTGTGGCTTGGGGTCAAACACAGAGAGGCGTGTGTTGTGCTTTTGTCAAAGAGGAACCGGTTCACCCTACGGGTGAGCTAGCCCGAACGATCGATAGTTGTCACAGAATATAGATACGAAGGATAAACGATATAAAAGGAAACCTAGGACTTCGGTTTCCACCCTATCGTGTGTTCTCACTATTACGACCGACGGATAGGAATACGATGGGATTTAGGGTTTAGTGGTGAGACGTTGCCTCTAAAACTGATACCTAGCGTCCCATGGGCCCGATATTCCGGTCGGTGCCCAGGATGATACGCAAGGACTACCCAGGTTCAGTCGGTGGGCATTCCCATGTCCATTAACACCGACCGACTCCGAGAGCACTAAGCTCGCAACGATTACTCCCAACATCTCATCATGCCATTCCCACGTGCTAGGATACAATGTCTACCCTAAGGGTGTGAGCTGTGGCTAGGGAGTCAATCGCCAAGTTTATTCCCCTTGGCCCGACGGTCAAAGGCAGTCGTTTTCCCGCCAATGATAATGAAACACCCCGCGTAACCATCTAAATTCCTAACCCCTATCGAAATCCTAGTCCTATGGACGCATTAGGGAGAACCCACGAAGGGGTTTCCAACAAAATCCCAGATTTGGGAACTACTCACAATTCTTAGCTAAAACGCAATCCAAACAAAAATCAACGGTAGAAATCATGATCAAGCAATTGAAACGAGATACTAACAATTAAATTGAGACTATATTAAAGTTTCAAGTCGATTGGAACACTTACAAAAACAGATAAAATTCCAGCCATCGCAATACAAAAAAGACAGAAAAATTTACAGATCCGTTTTCAACTACCCTAGGTCAACTATATATAGAAATCAAGCTCACCCGATCGGTTGAAGCATCAACGGATCGGTTGAGCTGCATGTCGCTTCCGCTGACGGGCTTCAGAACTTCAACCGGGCGGTGAGGAGAGCGGGTGGTGTGAGCGGGTCGTCGATTTGAGAGATGTAGCATCAGGTGAACCGATTGGTTAAGTATTCAACCGATCGGTTGGAATTATCCCCAAAAAGACAGAGAGTTCCGTCGATCCTAAACGGTCAGTGAACTGTCGGTTGAGCTCTTCGGGTCATCGTTTGGAAAATTCAGCTACAGTTGCATCGATCGGTTGAGTATTCAACTGATCGGTTGGAATTCAGCTTCAAATGGCCGAGAGCTCTGTTGGATTCAACCGGTTGACGAACCGGTCGGTTGAGCTGCTCTTCACTTCAGCCTCCGTCTGGGTGAGATACGCGTGCATCAACCGATCGGTTGGCTATGTCCAACCGATTGTTTGAAGGCTGAAATATAGCAATCTTCATCGTTTGACCCTCTGGATCGCATGTGACTCCTCCCGTTGCTCCGGGGACTCATGGTATCTTCATTATACGTCCCCGATGCTGGCAATCTCCTGCATTCACACAAAAACAAGGAGAAATTGAAAAGATACAGAAAACACAAGAAAATGGGTACGTGACGATGGAAAACAATGGAAAAACACGAAGAAGACATGCGTGAATATATAAAATATAAACAAACGTCAAAATCCCCCAAGCTGAACCCTTCCTCGTCCTCGAGGAAGACAAGTGAGAGTAGGATCTCGGAGGGAGAAAATAGAGGGAGAGAGAAAGAGAAATCAAAATCCTAAATCGCTTGCCAGGGCCAACAAAATCAGACATGCCACACTAAACAAGCATATGACAAAATACATCACTAAACCAAGGAAATATGAGTCTAAACCAGTATCGTGGGCCCAGACGGTGAAGCGCAAGTGAGTGTGGTCGTGTGCCAGCAGACGGTGTCACTATCTACATTGTGCAGTAAAGCTCCATATATGCATATCCAAGGAAAGACCCAAATATCGATTCAATTTGAAATAAGCGGTGAATAAATAGCTCAAGCATGCATGAGAACAGAGTAAGAATCGAAGCGTATCATGCGTCAGGGACTCCATAGCTAGGGACTAGGAAATCACCACACTATCGCCTAGATAATAGCTTGAAAGTTCCTATTCCAAGTGTTTTCGAAAACGACGGAGGTTGAGAAGGCGTGGAGTAGAACACTCGGTACAAACTCTCGCCTTCCCTTTATTCTCGGTAGGTAGGGAAATATTCACACTGGAATTTTTTTGGGTTTTGGGTATTTGTATTTTTTGGATTTTTGGCTATACACATTTTTTTCTTTTCTTTTCTCTTTTCTCTTTTCTTTTTTGGGTTTTTCTTTTCTCTCCCTTTTTGTGGATTTTGTGGATTTTGAGATATATACATGTGTACTCTCCCAAGTTGGAGAATGGTACACGATGAGGGGATTTGCACCAAGTAAAATAAAAAAGAAATCGGATTCTAAACAATTGGGCAAATGAGATTTTTCTCGCTAATCAGAGCACAGGCTAAATGGGTTTTCCTGGTCTTAATTGTGGAATCCCGACACATGCCAATTGAAGAATACGATATATATATTCCATGCATATAGAAGCAGACAGTAGAAGCAAATACCACAAATTCAAATCGAAGCATGATAATCTAGGGGTCATCCCTGGACAGGTATATAAATCAAAATCATAAAGTAGAAGCACATTATAAGCTAGTCATAACACACGACTCTCTTATAAGCAAAGTGGACCCACGAAGCGTGAAATGCAAGAGGACTCGGCTTCCTAGGGTTAGTGAATGTGATAATCGTGGCTATGCTAGGTGTGTGTGTAGTTTTGTGGCAATTCATCATATGGGGTCATCTCTAGGAGAGAGAGAACAAAAGATGAGAGGAAAAAGAAAAACACGAATAAAACGACTCAAAAACGAAGAAAACGACACAAATAACGCACGAAGTGCGACTCTCCCAAGCTAAAACTTGCATTGCCCTCAATGCAATAAAAGTAAGTACGGGAGGGCAATGAAAATAGGGGGATACGCACCGACACAAGGAGAGAGAAAAACAAGAAAAACACACATACTAAACTGAAAAATAAAGAAAAAGAAACACACAAAATAAGAGATTGAAAAGCACACCCGAACGACAAATATAAACAAGCACACAACGACGAAAAACACACGACAACACACAAAAATCGATTTCCCCCAAGCTGGACATGACAAAGCTAGCAATATGATATGAGCAAGAGGAAGCAGAAATATGCAAGGGGAAAGTCAATCTGAGCCGCTGTCAGTAGAATGGTAGGGAGAAGGTGAGGACGGTGGGGAATAGTGGATGAAAGAATCCTCTGAGGACGAAGGAGAGGGTGTGCCGATAGGAGAAGGAGGGGCAACAGGCTGGATCACCAGAGGATCGAAATTTATTGGTGGATCGTGGTGGATAATGATGGCACCGGGTGAACCGACACACGGGTGCCAATCGGGAGGTTCCAAGGGTGGAAAATGTACAAGTGTGGCATACCAAGGATCCGGGTAGAACTCCCATGGTAGATGTGAAATGCGAATGGGGAGGCGCTCAGGAGATGAGGGTGGGAGGATGGAAAAAGGAGTGTTGGCAGGACTATAGAGGTAGACTGCATGCTCCTCACCAAAGGGAGTGAGCATAACAATATTGATCAAGTAGTCGCGATCGATACGGATATGCCCCGATAAAATAGGTAGGTGGGGTGGCAGCCTGACTATAAGAGTGATCATCCCACCACAGCAGATAGATCCAGAAGTTGAGCGGCTAACAGATAAGATCTCGTGGACGATCTAATGAGCGGTGTTTATGGGTAATGGGATACGTCCATGAATCCTGTCGTGGGACATGGCGTAAAGAAAGAAGAGCTCATCTCTAGACACCTGGAAACTTCCACGTGGGAGAAAATGGTGTTGGCAAGAAAGCAATGGGCAAAGCGATAGCACGGATGTATGATGTAGGAGGCGAGAGTTACCGATGGAAAGGTGGTATACCGAGTGAACCGTTGCCAGACACCATCGTCATGAAAGTAAGAAAAGATATCAGACCGATCGTGAGTTGAACATTCAACATGACGATCGGGGTGAGGGAAATTCAGAATATTGTTAAGCTCGGCAAAACTCATGGAAAAATCGTAATTGAAGGTGCGGAAGGTGAAACCACAATCAGACACTTTGAGAGAACTGAGGAACTCGAGTGTAAATTCCTGTGTGTGTGTGCGCTTGGGCATGCAGAAGGAAATCGCAACCTATGAAGTGAAAAAGTGTGCTTACGCCCTAAAGAGTCCAAGAGATTAGAGAATGGGGGAATCGACGAAAAGAGTAGGTCGCATGGGGCGATGAAGCAGGGCGTGCAGACGCGTAGATTGCTCTTCTGAAATTGGGTTAATGCCTAAGAATGATTGGGGAAAAGGGCCATGTAGGGGGTGTCTGCGTGAAGATGAGGCAATCTCTTTTCCCTTCCTAGACATGGTGATGACGTGGAGGGACAATAATAAAGCGGGGGGGGGGGGGGGGGGGGGGGATGATGATGATAAGGCAGATGAAGCAGCTAGACACAAATTCAAGACATTGCATATAAGGAAATAAATATGAAGAGTGGAAAGAGGTTACCCAACAATGTTGTAAGACCAAGCACCCGAAAGATCCCACGCCTTATGAGGGTCAATTTGGGGAGACGCTGCTCGCTGATCCGACAAGGAATGGAATTCCGAAAATTGGGGGCTAGGGTTAGGGTTTGGATGATTTTTCAGGTGAATGAGGTCGGTGGGAAGGGTGTTGATGGTGGGGGAGTATGAGAATAAGTAAGGGTGTGATTTAAGGGGCGTGGGGATTGATGGGAAGGTTCAATTTGGAAGAAGGAGAGAGAGATAGTGCGGAATGTGAATGAGGGAATTAGGAAAGTGAGATCGGGTGATGGGTAGCTTATATAAAGGGGTAGGCAATCCGATCGGGTGAGGGTTCACCCGATCGGATGGGTAAGTTTCGAAAATTTCTTGCGAACCAACAGCTACAGGTCAACCGATCAGGTGAGACTTCACCCGATTGGTTGGCCACTTCCAAAATTTCCCGAGAGCATTGTTATTCCACACGGTCTTCCACCCGATCACAATATGTTTTCAACTGATCGGTTGATTTAATCTCTAAAATTCCCAAGAGCATTGTTGTGTCACACGATCTTCCACCTGGTCAGTCTCATATGCCACACGATCGGTTCGCTGTTGCACTGATACAAGCCATCTTCGGATACGGTTCACCCGATCGGTTGATTCATCACCCAATCGGTTGAAGGTAATTTCCTGCACGCATATAAAGAATCAACTAAGTTTCCCGATAAAAATCTTCACAGCAGTACTTATTCACTAAAAATTGTTAGACTAATTCTAAATAGAGAAATGATATAAGTTTAGGGCATGGGTTGCCTCCCATGAAGCGCTTGGTTAAAGTCGGTAGCTCGACTCCTCATTTCGTAGTTAATTCGGATCTGGAGGGTTTGTAGGCGACCCATCGGTCGTTGAGATCCCGATCGGAGAGATCTCGGGGTCGTTGATCGCATAATGCTTCAAACGTTGCCAATTGACCTTGAACAGCTCATCTCTTCCCATTATCTCAATCGCTTCGTGCGGGAAAACCTTGGTGACCCGGTAAGGTCCTGACCACCTGGACTTGAGCTTCCCAGTAAAGAGCCTTAGTCTCGAATTGAATAGGAGAACTAAGTCTCCTTCCCTGAATTCTTTCTACAATATTCGCTTGTCATGCCACCGCTTCAACTTCTCTTTGTAGATCCGGGCATTTTCGTAAGCGTTGAGCCGGATCTCGTCAAGCTCACTCAGTTGTAGCAATCAGTGTCTTCCTACTCCTTGGCATCGAAATTCAGATTTTTGACAGCCCAAAACGCTTTGTGATCCAATTCCACAGGTAGATGACATGCCTTCCCGTAGACAAGTCGGTAAGGGGTTATGCCGATTGGAGTCTTGAACGCAGTCCTGTAAGCCCAGAGTGCATCTGAAAGTTTCGATGACCAATCCTTCCTAGAGTTGGCCACTGTCTTCTCTAGTATGCTTTTGATCTCTCTGTTAGAGACTTCCACCTGGCCGCTAGTCTACGGGTGATAGGCACGTCCGATTCGGTGTTGCACCCCGTACTTCTTCAAGAGAGCCTCGAATTTCTTCTCTATAAAGTGGCTCCTTCCATCACTGATTAAAACTCGAGGCACGCCTGAATCTCCAGAAGATATTGTTTTTAAAGAATTTGGCGACCACCCGGGAATCATTAGTAGGGCTGGCTATCACTTCTACACACTTGGACACATAATCCACGTCTACCAAGATATACTGATTCCCAGAGGACGAGGGGAACAGTCCTATGAAGTCGACCCCCCACACATCGAAGATCTCAACTTCCAAAATGAAGTTCTGAGGCATTTCGTTCCTTTTGGAGATGTTTCCTGTCATCTGGCATTTGTCGCAAGCCTGGACATAAGCGTATATGTCGTTGAAAAGGGTCGGCCAATAGAATCCACTCTGTAGGATCTTCACCGTTGTCTTGTAAGCACTCGCATGGCCCCCACATTGTTGATCATGGCAATGAGAAATTACTGAGGTTGCTTCTGTTTTGGGGATGCACCTTCGTATTACTCGTCATTGCAGGCCTTGTACAAATAAGGGTCGTCCCAATAAAATTTCCGAACCTTGTGAAAGAATTTCTTCTTCTGCTGATAGCTCACGTTATAGGGGAGATGTCGCATGTCAGATAATTGGCGATGTCTGCATACCATGGAGTCCACACGGAGGAGATGGAGAAAAGATGCTCGTCTGGGAGCGAGTCGTCAATAGGAGTAGCATCTGGATCGAGAGTAGGCAACCTGGACATGTGGTCAGCAACAACATTCTCTGCCACTTTCTTGTCCTTCATCTCCAAATCAAATTCCTGGAGGAGGAGAATCCACCTTATGAGATGTGGCTTGGCCTCCTTCTTGCTCAAAAGGTACTTGAGGGCCGCGTGATCCGTATGCACGATTACTTTGGCACCAACAAGATACTACCGGAACTTGTCCATGGCATAGATGACAACTAGCAATTCCTTCTCTGTGGTCGTATAGTTCCTTTGGGCTACATCGAGGGTTTTCCTCGTATAGTATATAACATGTAGATTTTTATCCTTCCTCTGCCCCAAGACGGCCCCAACTGCATAGTCGCTGGCATCACACATTAGCTCGAAAGGTAGACTCTAGTCTGGCGGCTAAATCACAGGTGCGGAGATGAGGGCTTGCTTCAATAGGCGGAAAGCTTCCATACACTCGTCATCGAAGACGAAAGGTGTATCTTTCACGAGGAGTTGGGTCAAGGGCCTAGAAATTTTGGAAAAATCTTTTATGAACCGGCGGTAGAACCCCGCGCGCCCTAAGAATCCACGAACTTCCCGAAGGTTAAGCAGAGGTGGAAGCTTTTCAAACACATCAACCTTGGCCTTATCCACCTTAATTCCTCTCGAAGAAATAACGTTCCCCAACACGACTCCTTCCTGGACCATAAAATGGCATTTTCCCAGTTCAAAACTAGTCCTTTATCTTGACACCTTTCCAAGACTTTCGTCAGGTTGTAGAGGCATGAGTCAAACTCTGTTCCATAGAAGGAGAAAACATACATGAATACCTCCATTATATCCTGGGAGTAGTGGGAGAAGATTGCGGACATTAACCTTTGAAATGTAGCCGGGGCATTGCAAAGCCCAAATGGCATCCTCCTGTAAGCATACGTCCCAAAAGGACAGGTAAAGGTCGTCTTCTCCTGGTCGTCGTTATGGATGGGGATTTGCAGAAGGCCGGAGTATCCATCCATGAAGCAGAATTAGTTGTGCTTTGCCAGTCTCTCGAGCATCTGATCATTGAAAGGAAGAGGATAATGATCTTTCCTTGTGGCCTTGTTCAGTTTTCGGTAGTCGATGCACATACGGTATCCCGTGACGGTCCTCGTGGGTATGAGCTCATTTTTCTCGTTACGAATTACTGTCATTCCTCCTTTCTTGGGTACAACGTGCACCGGGCTAATCCAGCGACTGTCGGAGATAGGGTATATGATCCCGGCATGTAGGAGTCTAACAATCTCCTTCTTCACCACCTCCATCATGATAGGATTCAGTCTTCGTTGTGGCTCAATTGAGGAGGCTCGTCTTCAAGCAGTATCCTATGTGAGCAAAGCCCCAAGCTCACTCCCTTCAAATCTTCGATTGCATACCCGAAAACATTCTTAAACCTTTTTAAAACACCAAGTAGTTTCGTCATCTGGTCTTCAGGCATCGAGGAGTTCACTTTGATTGGCAGCATCGAATTCTCACCCAAATATTCATACTTCAATCCCAGAGGTAACTCTTTCTTCTCAACCTCTTGGGGTCCCAACACGTATTTCTGAAGCTGAGCATCCTCCAGTGAAAGGACTTCTTCCTGGGTCTCCTAGAAGCTAGCATCCGGGACTTCACTTCTACCCGTGGTTTCACAAGGTAAAAAGGGAATAATGGAGGAAGGCTCTGGGTTGATCGCGCCCCAGATACACGTCCTGGAGCGGCGACGATCGTAGTCTTACCGCAAGCACACGGTGTAGCAGCGAGCGGGTATCGAACACAGGGAGGCCTAATAACAGTGTCTTCTTCGAATCGCCTGGCTATAGGAAAGGTCGGAAGATGTTCGCAAATGTGCGGTCACAGTCGTTTAAATGTATAAAGGGATTAACAAATTAATAAAAACGCTTAGGGGATAGGGAATCCCCGCTACTTGCCGTATCTCATCATTGTGACTCGTAGGTTTCATAATTGCTAGACTTGAAAATCGGGTGAACTAGTTGCAACTAAATGTGGAACCAAGCTCACGCTCTCGCGCTATTGCCGATCTATAGCTAACCTAGGGTAGGGTCCAATCTCTTGCAAACCCTAACCTAGGCAAACTAGCGTGAAGAACAACATCATCGTTCAATCGTATCTCGAGCCCACTCTCGTGCAAACTCGAGCTACGACCAAGGTTGGGATAGTTCCTACCCATCCAATCTCTTGCAAATGAGTATTGGTATAGAATTGCAATCGAAAAACCCTAGTTTCGGTCCAATCTCTTGCAAACCGATTCCGGAGGAATTCAATTGCAACCCAATTCGAATATCTAGGGCTTCCTATCGAATTGGGATCCAATCTCTTGCAAATCCCAATCGATATGAATCCCTAGCTATTCGTATTATAGCAATCCCAAACTACCCCTAATCAATCCTAGCAATAGTAATCAATCCTAGCAATAGTTTTACCAATTCATCACAATTTCGAAATTGGGCTCGTAGGGTTCATCCCTACGCCCTAAGACGATGAACTACTCACAATTCATAATAAAATGCAATAGAAATTCGCAAATAAAATCAATGGAATTCATAGCAATATTCAAAATATCAATAAAAATTGAGTTTTTGAGGGAGAGAGATACAAACCAATGAAGAACAAGCTAGCATCCAACAAAATCTCACTTTTCTCTCCTCCCTTAAAGCTTAATCTAATCCCTAAAAATTTAATCTAAAAAGCTGCAAAAAGTTCTGAAAAAGCTCCCCTAAAACTAGGTTAAAACTGGGGTTAAATACCCCCCAAAATCGCCCAAAAAACCCTGACGAAAATGCCCCTGCGCAGCCTCAAATCCGCAGTTTTCGCTACAGGCAGCGCGGCTCACTCGGCCGAGTGACAAATGTCACTCGGCCGAGTGACGAACCCTGTACAAAAACAGAGAGTTGGGGTCTCGGGGGTCGTCTCCTCGGAGGTCACTCGGGCGGGACGGCCTTTCGTCACTCGGGCGGACGTCTTTCTCCACTCGGCCGAGTCAGTCATCGGAGCAGACTGACAGAAAACAGAGAGTTGGTGATTTTTGATGCCGTCGTCTTGGCTCCACTCGGGCGATGGGTGACTCGGTGCTCGGCCGAGTGCACGCCTGTTGCGTGTCTGATCTGGCCGGCCGAGCGGGCTTCCTATGGTCGGCCGAGTGACTCCTTCACCCGGCCGAGTGAAGTGCTAAAAATGCCCAAACTTCGTATCTTCGCCTCCTCGTCGCTCCTACGACGTTCTTTCTCCTTCCACTCCTCTCCAACAGCAAAATACCCCCAAGAGAGTCGTCGGTGACACTTCGGAGTAGGTGCATCTCAGAATCACTCCAAATCGCTCCAAATCGCTCCAAATCTCCTGAAATACGACAAAAACAACAAATCGTGAAAGGCATCGCAATATTGTCGAATAAACGCGAAAAACACGATTTGAGCGATCAAAATGGCATGCAAACATGCAGAAAAAAGATGTAAAATATGGAGTGATCAAAATCCCCTAAGCTTACCTCTTACTCGTCCTCGAGGAAGATAAGTAAAAAAGCGAACCCGGTGGATAAAGATAAGGAAACGGCGGAAAGGTGGAAAATGGAAAACGAAAAACAAAATAGAAAACGAAGAGGGAAGTTGCTAGATCGTTTTTCTCAGGACGTGGGTTTTGCTTACTCATATAGCATGCATCGAATATAAAACACATGTCAAAGTCTTTTATTTTGATACCATAGTATAATGATGCATTTGAAATAGAAAACCCAAGAATATCGATATAGCATGAAAAAAATGGAATAATTCTAAGATTAACATCGTCTGAAGCATCTAAAGAGGTATACAATATCGTAGATCACACACTTTTCAATTGAATGCTTTCTATAAGGAGTATAAGAGATATCACACGATAGAGTAGTGAGAATAGAAAAAGTGCGGTTTTCATGAAATGAATGCTAAGCGTAGATTTCTGGATTTCGTGAAACTTTAGCAATCTCACTGAGTATAAAATATTACTTAGCCTAGGTCGTCATGCACCGTCAAGTAGTCACTCTCTCACACATCATTGGATTCTCTCCCCCAAGCTTATCTATAAGCGTGGTGGCATATATAAAACGATATTTACATCCCCATTTTTATGAAGCTCCAAAAGTCAAAAACAAAATAAAAGAGGGAAGAAAGAGACAAAGTATATGAGATGTGATCGTTTTCGAACCATTTTTCTCTTTTCTTGTCTTATTCTCAAATCTTTTTCTTTTTCTCTTTTTTTTCTCTTTTTTAATAGCATATATACACAATGATCCCAAATCAAAGAGAAGGATATACAAGTATTTTTTTCTTTGGATTTTGGGGAAATTGGAGCATGTGATTTTAATAACGGGGAATGCCAATAATAGAATCGCTAAGGGGAGATTCACCAATGAATTTAAAATAGAGAAATAATGTTCAAGATATGTGGAGAAAGAAATAAATGTATCTCTCAGTTCACTCTATAGGACGTGCATGACAACTTCAGCAGGGTAATATAATCTACTCAGTTTAATCTCAAAAAGTAAACTAATCCAGATTTATCATTGCTAGCAACAATTCAATCAACCCGAAGTGAAAAGTACAAGTCATGCAATAAGAAGTGATATGGGAGAAAGGAAAGCAGTACTCCAGATATAAGCATCAATGCGTGAATCTTGGTGTGTTTTCTACGATAGCATACATATGAATCATCAGATATCAGCTAATAATAGAATTTCATCCATTTTCATACACCAAAAGAGAGTGGGTTACTATTTCTAAATGCAAAGCAGAACATAGCATATGATATCAGAAATAAGAGGCTATAACATGACAAGTATAACATGCATATAGAGAAAAGCTAACACCACGTCATCATCATCACAGAAAAGTCATCTCTAGCAAAAGATGAAAGAAATAGAGATAAACGAAAAATAAAAACTATTTACAATGCAACACATAAGAAAAATAAGAAAAACGTGATGCATGGTAAAAAAAGAAAAAGTGATGAAAAAGTGAGTGATAAAGTGGCAAACCGTGGGAAAACTAAAAATAAAGGGTGACAAAAGCAAAAAGCGTGAGAACTCACTCCCCCAAGCTAAAGTGCATAGTGTCTCCAATGTGCGAAGTGTGGTACACCGAGAGACGTGTAATGGGAGGGGGGGTGGGTATGCATGCATGATAAAAAGAAATAAAATGAACAAATGAAAAATATGATGCGAATGTGATGCATGCAAGGATAAGAGTGATGCGAAAATGTGTGTGTCACCAAAAACACTCTCCCTCACTCCCGAAAAAAGGATATAGAATGATATGATCAAAAAGTGGACAAAAATAGTGAGGGGAGGGGGGGTAGGCAGAAATCATCAGGACCAAGCAGAGAATGGGCAGCATAACGAGAAAAAATTGGAGGCATCAAGGGTGTGCCTAAGCTGGTGGGGCTGCGCCATCTCCGTCCTGAGGCGGAGGTGGGGGTGGGGGTGGTGGCGGGGGTGGAACAGTCTGCTGGGTGGGTGGTGGTTGTGGCAGTCGCTCGAGGATCTGGGTCAAGAATAGTGAATGCTGGGAAGTAGCTCGAGGCGGTGCTGCATGGAGGTGACTGTGGAAGACAAAGCCCTAAAATCGCCCCGGAGCCCACTCAACCCCCCCTCAAGAGCACGAACGCTCTGAACTAAGGCGTCAGGGGGTGGTGGAGCGGAGGGACGGACATGTCTAGGCTGAGCTGGTCGGGGCTGTCTAATACGGGCGGTGTAGGTGATCAGGACATCAGGCATGGGTGGTACGGGTGCTGTGCTCACTAGTGGATGCCCAGCCTCAGTGTGAGGCTGGGACGCAGGCTGGTGTGAGGTGGAAGCAGCAACAGTGGGAGTGGAAGACAAAATCGGTGACGAGGCGGCAAGAGAGGTCAGTGACACAGAAGTGGGGACAGACGTCACGACACTCTCAGATAGAACGGCTACGGTGGAGACAGAAGGGTCGACCGCTGGGGAGGAAGTGTGGGGTCCAAAATGTGAAATCCCAGCGGAGATCATACTGGCCATGGTCTCCACGACAGCAGCGAAAGAAGGCTCGCCGCTCTCAAGTGTGGTGGGTGGACGCTCGGGTAGCAGAGAGGTGAGTGGCTCAACCGACAAGGGCACAGCAGTGGTGGTGGCAGTGGTAGACGTGGTGGGCGTAGGCTCAGCAAGTGTACTCCCGACACTGGCAGAAGTGGGGACAGAAGTGTCGGGAGCGGCAGAAAGTGCAGGCTCATGCTGAGGGAACACAGGGTCAGCTGGCGGTGCAGGGTGTGCAGGTGGTGCAGACTCAGCTCCCTCGGCCTCTAGCACGTAGGCGGCGGGGATCAGGAGATCCATCGCCGGAAGCCAGTCGTCGTGTGCTGGTCCTAAGTGTGTCTGAGCGGGGCTCGGAAGGATCATGTAGTCAGCACCGTATGGACCGTGCAACCAAACCCAGTGCCGCTGGCCGTGCGAACGAAGCATCTTCATCCGGGCCATGACGTCTATCGAAAGTGCAGTGGGGCCCGGTGCTCGTCACAGGTTAGCCGGAAGGTCCTCGCCGGTCATCAGGGCTAGCAGGGTGATCAGGCCGCCGTAACATATCGGAGAGAGAGCGCCCACCGATACAATGATGCGGTCCAAAAACCAGCTAGCGACGTCAATCTCAACGGCGGGGACCAACGTGACTCCATCCCTATCAAGAACTCTGGGGCGAGTCATCGCGTAGAGCATATAGAGCTCAGGCGTCGACATCGTCCCAGGCTCGTACCTCGCCAGAAAGGTGGTCGCCATAAGGCGCTGTGCTATGCGGAGGTAGGGGTGGACTATGGCCGAGGCCTTGGCCCTACTAGGGTCAAAGGCCGGTGGTAAACCTGTGATCTGGGCCCAGAAGGCGTGTGAATCGAAGGATGGGGGAGGGATGTGTGTGTGGGCGTAGGCTCGGTCGGGTGTGGGGACAGCGGGCCACTGAAAGAACGCTCGAAGCATATCGAGAGTGATCTGACACTCTCGATCCATGAGTTGGAAGGAGCATCCCTCAGCGGTCCGGGCGATCGAGCTGAGCACCTCGAGTGTCGGACAGACGTAGGTGTCCGCCGACACAGAAAGAAAGTCTCGCCAACCCATGTTGTCATACAACGTGAGCATCCCCTCAAGTACCCCCAGGCGGTCTAGGTCAGCAAGTTGTGCGAACCTGGAGGGCACTATCGAGCGCTGGGCGATACGCTCAAAAGCGACGCGATGTGCGTTGTCTCGGAACGTAATACCCAGCGGCCCGACGATAGGAGCCGGTGGTGGCTGTGGGTGGATGGGCTCGGCTGGGAGTGGATGTGACAGAAAGAAAGTCTCGCCAACCCATGTTGTCATACAACGTGAGCATCCCCTCAAGTACCCCCAGGCGGTCTAGGTCAGCAAGTTGTGCGAACCTGGAGGGCACTATCGAGCGCTGGGCGATACGCTCAAAAGCGACGCGATGTGCGTTGTCTCGGAACGTAATACCCAGCGGCCCGACGATAGGAGCCGGTGGTGGCTGTGGGTGGATGGGCTCGGCTGGGAGTGGATGTGGGTGGACTGGGTCGGCAGGCTGTGGCTGTGTGGGGTGAGGTGGTGTAGGCGGTGGAGAGTCCTCCACCTCGTGGGAGGGGCCGGGCTCATCCGGCCGCTTCCGCTTGGCGGAAGCTCCCCGAGTGCGTGGTCGTGTGCGGGGCGGCATGTGCGCCCCGAGTGCTCACCCAACAACTAAAACACGGCGTGCCAAAATAAATAGAACGATGGTACCTGAACACGCCGCGAGAGCAAAACAGCGGATGCGTGCGCAGACGCCGCCTCCTCTATGCCAAAAGCGCGTCCCGGAGGCTCCCCTAAGCTCCCCAAGATTGCCTACACATCAAACAACGATATCAGCGTGTAAAATTCAAAATACATGGGGGGTTAGGGGTATAATAGATAGATAAAGAAGTTAATTTGGGGTAGGGGCTCGATAGGTGCACGGATCATCAAAATATAGGAGAAAATGGAGAAAATAGGTGAAATAGGGGTTACCAGAGGTCGGCCGGCGGCGAGCGAGTCGCCGGCGGTGTGGGGGTGCGGCGGTCGGTGATCGGCACGCGGGCGCCGGCGGTCGGGCGGCGGTCGGGCGAGTGGGAGGTCGCATCGGGTGAGGGAGCAGCGGTCGCGAGCGGTTCTGGCGATTTGGGGATTTCGACGTTTCGAATTCCGCGCCAAACCGCTGCGCCTTATATAAGTGAAGTTACGACTCGGCCGAGTGACTACGTCACTCGGCCGAGTGATCGTAACGAAAATGTTTATAAAATTTCTCCCTCCGCTTACGACTCGGCCGAGTGGATTGGCCACCCTCGGCCGAGTGGAAAAAGTCCATTCGGCTGAGTGGCACAAGCTACTCGGCAATTTTCGCCCTAAGAGCGTATCAGTTTCACTCGGCCGAGTGAAGATATATACTCGGCCGAGTGGCAATTCATTCTGAAATCGAAAAAATAACAGAGAGTTGGGTGCAGCAGACTTCCCTCGTTGGTGCGCCACTCGGGCAGACGACGCTGGATGCTCGGTCGAGTGTCTATAGTACTCGGCCGAGTGAAGCTCTGTTTTCTGCTGTGATGCTCCGTTTTGGCTCTAATCTCTGTTTTTCTTCCTCCAGTCGATTTCTTCCTTCTCCTAAGCCTTGAGCGCGTTCCTGGAGCGCTCTTCTATGCCTTAGTCATCCTCCATATGATAGATATCCTGTTCTCCTCTCCTGTCAAAGGAAATAGGTCCCGTTGTCAAAATTTTTCGGGCGAACGACTCAAAAACACTAATAAAATCTAAAATAAAAAACAAAAAACCAAGAATAGAAAAACGCGATAACCGTCGGGTTGCCTCCAGACAAGCGCTCGTTTTAGGTCTTGAGCTCGACC
Organism: Scilla litardierei; assembly: GCA_030789695.1. Taxonomy (NCBI): domain Eukaryota; kingdom Viridiplantae; phylum Streptophyta; class Magnoliopsida; order Asparagales; family Asparagaceae; genus Scilla; species Scilla litardierei. Next base: position 67,731,078 of record CM061140.1, read on the forward strand.
CCTAATGATTTTCAATTAACGCTTGATGTTGGGTGCATATGAGATGCACCCATCGAACTTGCTTGGAAGACCACTCGGATTTGGATCATGGTGGTGTGAGGTCTTCCTCAGCGCCCCTTCGTCATGGGCAATGTTGGGGGGTGGCTCCCCCAAGCTAGAGCTTGCTCCGGTCTTCCTCTTCACCAGTGACACCGATTTTCGTATCGGTGGAGCTTTCTTTGGAGTCCTCAACTTCGAGAGCTTGCAGAGCTCCCGTATTCTTGCGACATCAGCGTCGCCATCATCAATTGCCATGGAGATATCGGGGGAGTGCTCCATCTTCTCTTCTTCGGTCAAGTCTAGGCCTTCTTTGAAGCTATCTTCGTGGGGTGCACCGATGGAACAGGGGATCGCCTCTTCAATGACTTCATCAAGGAGGTCCATGTAATCAAGTTCCTCGTGACAAGGCATGTGCTTCATTGCCTTCGGTATATGAAGCTCCACTTCGATGTTGCCGACGTTCAAGGTGAGGGTCCCCTCCCGCACATCGACGATGACACCGGCGGTGGTGAGGAACGGGCGTCCAAGTATGAGTGATGTATCGCACTCCTCCTTGATGTCCATTATCACGAAATTGCATGGCAAACATATGCCCCCGGAACTTGGAGTGGGATGTCCTCCGCTATCCCGACAGGTCTTGTAATCCTCCCGTCCACTAGTTGAATCCGCATGTCGGTAGGCTTCAAATCCGTGCCGGTATTCAACCTCCGGAACATGGAGAGGGGCATGAGGCTAACACTAGCCCCCAAGTCTACTAATGCCTTTTGTAGGGGGACGCTGCCTAGAGTGCAAGGAATCCGAAAACTCCCCGGATCTTTAAGCTTGGCGGGCTCCTTTTCCCTCTTTGTGAACCAAGTCCCTTCCTCCGCGAGCATTATCTTCTCCTTCCTCTTCCTTCCCGTGATCAAGTCTTTTAAGAACTTGGCATAAGATGGGATTTCCACTAAAGCATCGAGGAGGGGGATATTGAGGCTCACCCCTCTCAAATACTCGAGAAACTTAGCTAGCCGTTTCTCCATCTTGGCCCTAGCTAGCCGCTGAGGGAAGGGCACCGGTGGCATAAATCGGCGCTCATCGATAAGCTCCTCCGTTCTAGATTTCACTTCTCCTTGCAACTCCTTATCTTTCTCAACTTCAATTGCCGGCTCACTTTCTTGTAGACTCTCCACCACGGGCTCCTTGACTTGAGTCATGGGGGGAGTGGTATCCTTCCCTCCTCTTGTAGTACCCGCAACGACCGCATTATTATGGCCGGTGTTGCCCCGTGGATTCGTCTCGGGTTGAGCCGGTAATTGTTGATTGTTTTTTAGCAACGCAAGTTGCTCCCCGATTTGAGCTACGACGGTGGCGAGGGAATCTTGTCCCACCTTCAATGTGGCATTGGTCGTTCGTTGTTCCGCCATAAACTCATCCACCTTTATCTCAGAATCTGAGCGTTGTTGAGCTTGTGGTGGGTTGGGATTCCTCCACCCTTGATTGTATCCGGGCGGCCTATAAGGTCCCACTTGTTGCCTCGGTGGGAAATTTTGTTGCGGTGGCCCCCTTGGTGGATAGTTCGGTTGTGGTGGTGGTGGAGCCCGAGCTTGAGGAGGTTGTTGTGGCGGGGGGGTTTAATGCTCCATCATTATTGGCATACGAGAAACCCGGATGGTTTCTAGCGGCCGGATTGGCCCAATATCCAGAATTCCCCGCGACGTATTGGATTTGCTCCATAGCTCCTTCTCCTTGCTCTCCTCCTACATATATGGATTGGGATTGGTCTTGCCAATCGCCCATATGATTTGTTGGCGTGGATGTAGAAGGGGCTCCTTGAGGCTCCGTAATAAATTTCTCTAATCTCTCCACAACCTTGTGGAGAGAATCAAACTTGCTTGAAAGCTCCGCCATGGCCTTGGCCTCATAGATACTTGTGGGCTTCAAAGAGGATGAAGAATGTCCTCGCTCGTCCCCCCATTGTTGGTTGTTCGAGGCCATCTCCTCAAGCAAGGCCGTAGCTTCATCGGGAGTCTTTGAAAAAATGGCTCCATTTGCCGTGGCATCAATAATCTGCTTCGTCCCCGGTTGGAGCCCATTGTAAAAGCTATGGACAAGCTCCCAATCCTCAATGCTATGATGAGGGCACTGATGTTGCAAGTCCTTGAAGCGCTCCCATGCTTCGTAGAGAGTCTCTTGAGGTCCTTGCTTGAAGGACATGAGAGCACTTCTAATCTTCACCGTCTTGTAGGGCGGGTAAAATTTGTCGACAAATGCACTCGCCAACTCATCCCAAGCGGTGAAGATTCCTTCAGCTTGCGTCCTCAACCAATATAATGCCTTGTCCTTTAGTGTGAAAGGGAAGAGGCGCAGTCTGATAGCATCCACAGAGACGCCCGGCATTTGGAAGGTGGCACACTTTGATAGGAAGAATTGGATGTGATAATGGGGGTTTTCATGGGAGTTCCCATGAAAAAGATCTTGTTGCATAAGGACCACCATCCGGTCTTCAACTCAAAATTCTTGTCGACCGCCAACTCCGGCATGGCTATGGACGAGGTCGTGGAAGAAGTCTTAGGCCGAAGCCTATCTCTTATGGAAATAATCCTCGCCATTCGCGTCGCTAATTCTTCGGGGGTCTCAGGATGGGTCATAAAATTTCCTTCCATATCGGGTCTCCTCTCCGCTCGGATCCTCCTCAATGTACGCTCGATCTCCGGATCGTATAGTATCTCTTCAGGGTTCGCCGAGGATCTCGTGTACATGCAAGGGAAAACAAAGTTTCAAAGAAATAGTTAGCACAACGGAAGGGTAAAATAAAAATAGAAATAATAGAACAAAAAGAAAAATAGCTAGGTTATAGGAATCAAACACTATTGCCTCCCCAGCAACGGCGCCAAAAACTTGATCGCGCCCCGGATACACGTCCCGGAGCGGCGACGATCGTAGTCTTACCGCAAGCGCACGGTGTAGCGGCGAGCGGGTATCGAACATAGGGAGGCCTAATAACAGTGTCTTCTTCGAATCGCCTGGCTATAGGAAAGGTCGGAAGATGTTCGCAAATGTGCGGTCACAGTCGTTTAAATGTATAAAGGGATTAACAAATTAATAAAAACGCTTAGGGGATAGGGAATCCCCGCTACTTGCCGTATCTCATCATTGTGACTCGTAGGTTTCACAATTGCTAGACTTGAAAATCGGGTGAACTAGTTGCAACTAAATGTGGAACCAAGCTCATGCTCTCACGCTATTGCCGGTCTATAGCTAACCTAGGGTAGGGTCCAATCTCTTGCAAACCCTAACCTAAGCAAACTAGCGTGAAGAACAACATCATCGTTCAATCGTATCTCGAGCCCACTCTCGTGCAAACTCGAGCTACGACCAAGGTTGGGATAGTTCCTACCCATCCAATCTCTTGCAAATGAGTATTGGTATAGAATTGCAATCGAAAAACCCTAGTTTCGGTCCAATCTCTTGCAAACCGATTCCGGAGGAATTCAATTGCAACCCAATTCAAATATCTAGGGCATCCTATCGAATTGGGATCCAATCTCTTGCAAATCCCAATCGATATGAATCCCTAGCTATTCGTATTATAGCAATCCCAAACTACCCCTAATCAATCCTAGCAATAGTTTTACCAATTCATCACAATTTCGAAATTGGTCTCGTAGGGTTCATTCCTACGCCCTAAGACGATGAACTACTCACAATTCATAATAAAATGCAATAGAAATTCGCAAATAAAATCAATAGAATTCATAGCAATATTCAAAATATCAATAAAAATTGTGTTTTTGAGGGAGAGAGATACAAACCAATGAAGAACAAGCTAGCATCCAACAAAATCTCACTTTTCTCTCCTCCCTTAAAGCTTAATCTAATCCATAAAAAGTTAATCTAAAAAGCTGCAAAAAGTTCTGAAAAAGCTCCCCTAAAACTAGGTTAAAACTGGGGTTAAATACCCCCCAAAATCGCCCAAAAAACCCTGACGGAAATGCCCCTGCGCAGCCTCAAACCCGCAGTTTTCGCTACAGGCAGCGCAGCTCACTCGACCGAGTGACAAATGTCACTCGGCCGAGTGACGAACCCTGTACAAAAACAGAGAGTTGGGGTCTCGGGGGTCGTCTCCTCGGAGGTCACTCGGGCGGACGGCCTTTCGTCACTCGGGCGGACGTCTTTCTCCACTTGGCCGAGTCAGTCATCGGAGCAGACTGCCGGAAAACAGAGAGTTGGTGATTTTTGATGCCGTCGTATTGGCTCCACTCGGGCGATGGGTGACTCTGTGCTCGGCCGAGTGGCTTGGCGATGCTCGGCCGAGTGCATGCCTGTTGCGTGTCCGATCTGGCCGGCCGAGCGGGCTTCCTATGGTCGGCCGAGTGACTCCTTCACTCGACCGAGTGAAGTGCTAAGTATGCCCAAACTTCATATCTTCGCCTCCTCGTCGCTCCTACGATGTTCTTTCTCCTTCCACTCCTCTCCAACAGCAAAATACCCCCCAAGAGAGTCGTCGGTGACACTCCGGAGTAGGTGCATCTCAGAATCACTCCAAATCGCTCCAAATCTCCTGAAATACGACAAAAACAACAAATCGTGAAAGGCATCGCAATATTGTCGAATAAACACGAAAAACACGATTTGAGCGATCAAAATGGCATGCAAACATGCAGAAAAAAGATGTAAAATATGGAGTGATCATGGGTCTTTCTCAGGTACATGATAATGATCCGGGTAGAAGGCTTCAACGCGAAAACAGGTCTCAACAGTCGATAGTTCTCCCCCACCACTTTCTGCTTCCTCATTGTCACAAGATCCAGGGTGCTCTATAGATGTCAGCGAGGGATAGATTGATTCCTATTCACCGTACTCGATAGACTCCGTCTGATAGTCTTCCAGGCAATACTCATCATGGATGCATAATTCTCCCCCACTGAATTCAGAACTGGGTAAGTCAATACACGTCGCTTCATCAGGAGGAAAGGAAGTTATCGTGGTTGGATGCTGCTGCACATCATGATTCTGTTGAATATTGGACTCTCCACCTTGATTTTGATGATGATCAAACACAAATCATTGTGACTAACTCTTGTAATTGCAGTTAGCTAAAAGTCACCAATTAGATTCAAGAAGATCAAAAGTGACTACACGTGTTGATTCAAGTGGATGACTTGGTAGATCAACAAAGGTAAAGCATTGGCTTGAAGAACTCAAAGGCTACTTCAAACCTCAAGCCAATGGCATCAACAAATGAATGGAGATTCAATCCAAAGAGAAGAAATGAATGGATGAGTCAAAAGCTTCGAAGACCATGATGTTGAAGATATTCAAGTCATTCAACTAAAAGACTTAAGTCCATGACGAATTATGGAGATCGTCGCCAAAGTAATTTGTTCATCTCAAGCGACGTCCCAAGACTTCCTCAGAACACGTGATCGTTGTGCCTGGAGCTTTGTTGAAGCTCAAGGAGTATTCATGAAGTCAAGGGATTCGGATTCTCCATGTTGAAGCTTCGAAGACGGTTCGTCATGTTATTTATATTGTCTTCTAGCTTTGGCTTAGTAGAATGTTAAGCCTTGAGTAGTACTTGCATAGAAATCTTCATAACTTTTATATCATATCTCTAGGATTGCCTTAGAAGCCATTAGAAACTTTCCCGTAGCCTATCGTTTCATTTCACGGCTTCATATGCATCTTAGTTGGTTCAAGAAGAAGAACCAACCGACTAGATGACGATCTAATCGGTTGGGAATCCTTCTTGAACCGACTAGATATCCTTGCTTAATTCAGCCCATTCACTGTTGGTCAATTAGTCGGTCCAAGAAGGTTCACCGACCGACTAGATGACGATTTAGTCGGTTGGAAATCCTTCTCAGACCGACTAGTTATCCTAATCAATTCAAGACCATTTGTTGACCAATTAGTCGGTCCAAGAAGGTTCACCGACCGATTAAATGACGATCTAGTTGGTTGGTGTCTCTTCTCAGACCGACTAGTTTTCCGTGTGAAATTCGACCTTTGTACTGTTGACCGGTTAGTTGGTTCAAGAAGGATGGTTAATCGATTAAAAGCCAATCTAGCCGGTCCAAGAAGGTTCACTGACCGACTAGTTGTCAATCTAGTCGGTTGATGATCCTTCTTAGACTGACTAGTTCTTACCCATGATTTCACCATCTTCTCTGTCAACCATCTAGTCGGTCCAAGAAGGTTCACCGACCGACTAGTTGCAAAACTAATCGGTCAATGATCCTTCTTAGACCGATTAAGTAGCTTCAGAATAGAGCCGTTGGAGCATTTAATGCCACGAATTTTGTGACCGTTTTCTCTCTTCCCTATATAAGTTTGAGTGCTTCTAACAAGGGATCCAAGGCTGAAATTAGAGACATTTTCACATCTTTGAAGAGAGCCATTCAACTCCTATTCCAAGCTCTCTCATCTCACAAGAATCTCTCCCTTACTCTTTGAGCCCAATTCCTCAAGAGAGATTCTCATTCCTTGTGAGCTTCTCAAGCTAAGAGCTTGAATCCAAGTCACCAACTCCTCCCTAGCTATCTATTGCTGCTCATCTTGGTGGAGCTAGGGTTTGGTGATCTCATCTTCCTCAAAATCCATTCTTGCCCTAAATTGGTAAGTATTTCTTAAGGCATAGGATTTTGTGGTAAGAAGTTTTATATTTCATTCTTTATACTTCATATTTGTTGTATACTCACGGTGGTGAGAGGATTGGCTTGATCCCAAGTTGTGGGAGTCAAGATTTCGTTTTACTCTTGGTTTGTGAGAGTGTGCTTAGTCCCAGGTTGTGGGATTAAGGACTTTGCGTGTTCCCGGGTTGTGGGATACACGGACATTGATTGTAGGTCGATTGCACTTGTGGGGTTTCTGCAAGTGGGCTAAAGGAAATCTCTAACGGTTTGCTAGAGTATCCGGAGGGGATCCGGGTATTGCTGGAGTAGGGCACCGATAACAAGTCGGGGAGACTTGGGTGGCACCAAACCAGGATACACTGCATGTTAGCTTTGCATTCTTGCTTGGGTTGTTGTTCATTTCTTATATTCCGCATTTGTTGGTTAAGTAGGGTTTTATTTGGCGTAAATTCCTTATAATTCTATAAAACACTATTCACCCCCTATAGTGTTTGTTCCTCATAGCACAGGGTCACTACAGATTCCTCCACTGATTTTCTACGGCGGCTGACAGAAGGGAGAGGATTTCGAGGCGCTTAGAGATTCTGTCATGCTATGTGCCAAACAACTGACGTGGTGCGAATGTTTCCAGATATCACCCGAAACGGCACACAATATACTTGTCGTAGAGCAGAAGACCTGTAAGAAAAGGAGAGAGGGAGAGCTGCATGGATAGAGAGCACGTCAATAGCACGGGTTGTATGAATTGAGAGGTGAGGAGTAGTGATGGTAGTACGGCGACACAATCTACCAATTCTATACAACTGGTATATACAATATGTCCAAGTAAAATCAAAAAGTGTAGAATGCGAAAATTATCGCGAGGTGAGGATGTGAACTAGACGCAAGGTTCACTGGGTCCTAAAATAAACAAGCACGTTGCCTCCCCGGTAACGGCGCCATAAAGCTTGACGTCCCCTAAGTTGAGCATACAAGTGCAATAGGATTGGGGATACCAGATTTAAATATTTATACCGCAAGCGCACGGTGTTGTAGTGTGGCTTGGGGGTCGAACACAGGGAGGCGTGTGTTGTGCTTGTGTCAAAGAGGAACCGGTTCACCCTACGGGTGAGCTAGCCCGAACGATCGATGGTTGTCACAGAATATAGATACGAAGGATAAACGATATAAAAGGAAACCTAGGACTTCGGTTTCCACCCTATCGCATGTTCTCACTATTACGACCGATGGATAGGAATACGATGAGATTTAGGCTTTAGTGGTGAGACGTTGCCTCTAAAACTGATACCTAGCGTCCCATGAGCCCGATATTCCGGTCGGTGCCCAAGATGATACGCAAAGACTACCCGGATTCGGTCGGTGGGCATTCCCATGTCTATTAACACCGACCGACTCCAGAAGCACTAAGCTCGCAACGATTACTCCCAACATCTCATCCTGCAGTTTCCACGCGCTAGGATTCAATGTCTACGCTAAGGGCATGAGTTGTGGCTTGGGAGTCAACCGCCAAGTTTATTCCCCCTTGGCCCGATGGTCAAAGGCGATCTTTTTCCCACCAATGACAATGAAACACCCTGCATAACCATCTAAATTCCTAACCCCTATTGAAATCCTAGTCCTATGGACGCATTAGGGAGAACCCACGAAGGGGTTTCCACCAAAATCCCAGATTTGGGAACTGCTCACAATTCATAGCTAAAACGCAATCCAAACAAAAATCAACGGTAGAAATCATGATCAAGCAATTGAAACGAGATATTAGCAATGCAATTAAGACTATATTAAAGTTTTAAGTCGATCGGAACACTTACAAAAACAGATAAAATTCCAACCGTCGCAATACAAAAAATACAGATAAAATTATAGGATCCGTTTTCAGCAACCCTAGGTCAACTATATATAGAAATCGAGCTCACCCGATCGGTTGAAGCATCAACCGATCGGTTGAGCTACTTGGCACTTCCGCTGAAGGGCTTCAGAACTTCAACTGGGCGCTGAGGAGAGCGGGTGGTGTGAGTGGGTCGTCGATTTGAGAGATGCAGCATCAGGTGAACCGATCGGTTGAGTATTCAACCGATCGGTTGGAATTATCCCCAAAAAGACAGAGAGTTCTATCGACCCCAAATGGTCAACGAACAGTCGGTTGAGCTCTCCGGGTCATCATTTGGAAAATTCGGCTACAGATGACCGATCGGTTGAGTATTCAACTGATCGGTTGGAATTCAGCTTCAAATGGCCCTGAGATCTGTTGGATTCAGCCGGTCGACGAACCGGTCGGTTGAGCTGCTCTTCACTTCAGCCTCCGTCCAGGTGAGATACGCGTGCATCAACCGATCGGTTGGCTGTGTCCAACCGATCAGTTGAAGGCTGAAATATAGCAATCTTCATCGTTTGACCCTCTGGATCCCGCGTGACTCCTCTCGTTGCTCCAGGGACTCATGATATCTTCATTATATGTCCCCGATGCCGGCAATCTCCTGCATTCACACAAAAACACGGAGAAAGTGAAAATATACAGAAAACAAAAGAAAATGGGTACGGGACGACGGAAAACAACGAAAAAATATGAAGAAGACGTGTGTGAATATATAAAATATAAACACACGTCAACGGTCAAACTGTCAACCCCAATAACTTGACTCAGGTTAGTTTCTATCGATCTTTAGTTAACTAATGTTGGACTTCTTCTAACATACTTTGATCAGAGATTTTACTAAGGGCCGAACTAACTCTACGACACTAACTCCCATTGACTGGGAGAGACGAATCCTCTCTTGGTCATTACTCTCCTCGTACGCTTCAAGTGACACCCGATCAAAGACCTTTCGACAGGCCTTGCCTCGAAGCTAGGTCAGTTGATCTAAGTGGCACCGTTCACGCACATGTTCGAAAAATGACCTCAAGTCAAAAGACCAACTTGCCTATCATCACTAAGAGTTATCATTGACAGATTAGTCAATACAACCATAAGATAACTCTTGTGGATCATTCAGTGAACTCATTCTCTAATGAGCACCTGTGTCTCGTCTTCGACTTCGTCAAGTCAAGCGATCATGAGATCATCGCCACCGCTAAACGGTGAAGACAAAGACACAAGGTCTATCCGATGTTTCGATATCCTTGTCTCGAAACATCTACGACCACGAACCCTTTTAGACTTATGCTACAGATGGTCAAACATTTCTTCCTGATTGAGATACTCATCTCCATACATGTTTGACCTTGCATAAAGTCTCAGGACTTTACCTAAGCTAATGTCTAATGTTAACTACATTATAAAATAACTTAAATACATTATTACCAAACAGCTTACTGTTATTTCGAACAAGATGTTTGTACTATTCACACATAGAGATAGATTGCCTCAAGGGTATCATCTCTCAACATCTCCCACTTGCACTCTGGCCCATTTATCTCGGTATCTTATACGGTTTTTATACATAAGTTTTCCCGACTTCATGTGGTAGAGCCTTCATAAGTGGATCTGCTAAAATCGTCTACACTATAGACTTAAGGGGTTTCTATGTTCATGTTAGACCAACCATTTTGAATCTCATTCAAATAATTCATTTGGTCTGTCGAAATCCATAATATTTTATTTCCTTAGATCTTATCCAGTTCATCTTACCTTACGATAATCATTTAAATTTGTTAATGGTCATTTCAAATGGCTCATATCTATTTCTGATAAAGTATCAAACTTTTTGATTACTTTGTCAAAATATATGTTCCATTCCTTTGATGCCTCGCATGTAATTTATACGCTCCCACTGACCTTGAAAACTTTCTGGCTAATTCATATAAGTTGGTTCATCTAAATCATATTTAGAAAAACAAATTTATAAGTGAATGTTCCAGTTTTCATGGTCAACTTGAGCGTTTACATCGAGTTTTGGTCCGAGTAGATCTGTACACATCTGCTGGCGAAACCGGTTTCATCATAATCCATTTTATAGGAAGTAGGACAAAAACCGTTCTCGATCAACATGGATGTACTTCACTATTTTCCTTTCTGCACCAATCTTTCAACTTAAAGATTTACTTGCAGAAAGTGAGAAAACATTTTCCTTGGGCACGTAAACTAATTTTCAAAATTTATTTATGCACACGGACCTGTTCTGATTGCATCAAGTTATAAATCGGAGTTACTACTCTGAATTTCATCCTAGAAGTGACTAAGTCATCATCAGTTATGATGTCTAACTCGACTCTTCGTCTCACGAAATTCGAGTAATTATATAACTTCCTAATGATCGATTTAATGAATATCTTATTGATATTGTCCTCATAGAACATTATCAAAACCTAGGCACTACGATCTGGGACTTAACCCAGAGGGAGTACTTAACTCAGAGTCACTTGCTATGAATCGCACCAAGTCTAACTTAGTGTGATTAATACCTTTAACACAACGATGTGTTAACAGACTTGACCTGAGAGAAAATCATATTTTCTTTTAATTACGCAAGATTTAATATAGCTAAGTATTTGACTATTCGATCTAATCGAATCAGTTTAAATACTTTAGTCATTTCGTTCTTTATTTTATCAGACTTGTGTTTCATCAAGAACACATGTCTTAATAAAATATACGAATAACTTATTTTGGTTAATCTAGACTCGGGTACATCAGTATGTACGAGACAGAGTTCGACAACACATTCTCCCATTGTCTTACAGATGGGTTTCGGCCATTGTATCTAAGAGGGTAAGACTCACAAGTGTCCGTAGACTTCATAATACGAGAGGTCAGACCCCTCTTTATGTGACTTGTGAAGCTTAGTCTCTCGATACGGCCTAGTCTATTTTGCCATATAAATTTGCGAATATCTTGTGTATTTATATATTAACATTTAATATATTATAGTTATCACAAATTACTAACACAAAACATTGCTTCAGAAGCAAAGTGATGACATTTGTCAAAATGTGTTAGACGTCTTTTGTATAACAATTATTCTGAAATCGTGACATCAAAATATGTCACATTTTCATTTCCTCCTACTTATGCCTTTACTAATGATAAATATAACTAACTTTCTCAATTGACTTTCCAGAGTGCCTTCTTCCTTTTATAAATCACATTTAGATATTAAATAGCCCAACATAAATGAATAGCTATGCAAGCATCTTATGTATCCAAACGCTTGAGCTTTGCAACCTTGAGTGTAACTCAACAAGTTGCTTGTCTCAAGATCTGGTTGGGATACATAGCCTTGCACCGATTATGCACTCGTATTCGACTCAAACAGTTTGATCGAATTTTTGAACTTTGCAGATCAAAATTGTTTGTCCATACAACCTTGAGTGTAGCTCGACAAGTTGTAGGGAGAAACATACTTCAAATATCATATATGTTCAAGTTGCCCCATATAGAGGCGAGTGACATGTAGCGTGAATTTATTTGTTGGACCCAGAACTTAATGAAATCATATTTCTTAAGTCTGTTCTTTAGAAGGTCATTTTTGTAGGATCTGGATCCTAGCCTAGAGGGGGGTGAATAGGCTAATAAAAAATTCTCGTGCAACCCACAAGAAATCACACGCAGTTAAAAGCACAACCAGAGTAATGAAAAGCAGACACAGAGAACACAGCAGATTTACCCTGGTTCGGTCGTCCCAACGACCTACTCCAGCCCCCAAAGCTAATACTAGATTGAATAGTGCAATAGGTACAAAGTCACAAGTCAGAGCACGCTCAGAGCACCCTCTACGCCTCTACACTCGCCAGACTCTTAGTACCCCACACACAGTGTTTCCTCTCACTATCAATCCTAGCAAAGCTTTCTACCAGCTAGTCCCAAACTAGCTGGGTCCCACTTGTCTAGTCCCAACTAGACAAGTCCCAAAATAGTCACCAAAAACAGGTAAAGTTTCCCCTACGAAGATCTAGCAAACAACTACACAAAATAATAAACAACAGAGTTTAGGAAGATCAGTTTGTGTAGCGGCGTCGTCTTCGTCAGTCAGCACAGGTCAGAAGTATTCTGACAAGATGTAGATGTCTCTCGGGAGCTCAAGTTGCGGCTTCTCTCTCCTCCTTTGATGTTAAGGCCTATGTATGTCTTTTTAGTAACTCATGGCCTTGACTCCCCTTGCCTTGCTTGATGTCATGCGAAAGTTATGGGTCGGTCAACCAGATGCTTCACCTTGATGAGGTCAACAATGACTTGCACATTGGGTCTTGGATCTTGAGGGAACAAACACTCACAAATTTCGGCTGCACACACAGAAGACCAGGTCATATGAATAAACAAACATATAGAAACACCCCATGTGCACAATAACTAGTTTTGTTGTATGTTGCAGCCATGTTGTCTTTTTGTGTATGTTTCCTATAAAAACAAATTGACCTCTTGTGCTTTTCGTTTTGGCCTGCACACCAACAAAAACACCAGTGAGTAGGGAATCAATTAATTAATGAACAAATGAAAAACTCATGAAATCTTTTATCCCCTGTATTCTTTTGATTCCGTTAGCTTCTTTTGATTACACAAGCTTGACGGCTTTGATATTTGTATAGGTACTGCAAGTCAAAACTTGCGGCTGGAATGGCCTCTTTGAAAACCTGACTACGGCTGATAGATTCGGCTGACTACGGCTTAATAAAAGGATATAACTAATAGCAATTCCAGCTGATTGATTCCTCCTTGAATAATGATGTGCGGCAGTGTCGAGACCCGTGATGATGTCGGCCTCTCCTACACACAAAGCTGCGTCTCCCCCTCCTTTAATTTTTGTGCTGCTTGCTGCAAAAAATATTATTTGATGAAGATGAACACAAAACAACAGGAGATCAATAGATATAAAATAATGACAGGCTGTTAACAAAAATAATTTGCTTTGAATCTACTCCCTGTTGTTGCACTGTCCAATGCTTGAGTCTTCTTCGAAAATCCTGTGTAGACTCTGGAAATCCTGCGGCCTTCAATCAAAAAGAATCGGCAGCTATCAAAAACCCCTTAACAAAATTCGTACGGCCCCTCAACACTTTTGTGCTTGAACAAAAAAAAACACAGACAACTCGGCCCCTCAATCTTTCGGCTGCTCCCTCAAAAATTGTTCTCAGGATCCCCTTATTTTTTTCGGCTCCACTCAGTTAATAAAAGGGCGGCTTCCTCCTGGGTTTCTCCAAAGTTTCTTTTGTTTTTTATTATTTCTTTTGGTCAAACGATTATACTCTTAAGTCTTGGCCCTCTTTTCATTAGAAACTAGTGCTTGGAGAGATGATTTTTGAAGGGTCGGCTGTTCATGAAATTTTGCCCTTTTTTTGTCTTTGTTTTTTTAGGAATTAGGTCACGGCCCTGTGAATATTTAGGAATTGAAAAACAAAGAGATCTCTAAATTGGCCGTAATCTCTAAGAAAAAAAATACCAAAGGGAATAGAGAACAAAAATGTTTCGGCCCCCTTGAAAATTTTGTTTAAGCCGCGCTTCTTTTCAACCCTAGAGGATGGGTTTTTATAGGGTGATGATAGGGTGATGCGGTTACGGGGAATCCTATTTTGAATAGGATTTTAGAGATTTGGTTCTATCACTTTGCACCACAAATAGGAGATTTGATTTGATCAAATTGGGATTTGATAGCAATTCAAATTGAGTATGAATGGAAGAAGAATATGGAATGGGTAGACACAAATCCATCTAATTGATTTGATCAAATATTCAATTGATTTGAATCAATCCAATCTCCTAAGTCAATTTGACTTGGTCCACTTTTCTCTCCTTTGACCAAGTCAAACTTCTTTGTGCACACACAGACTCTTTCTCCCAATATGCTATACGAATAGCAATTCCTCCAAATAGTGATCGCCAAGCCTGAAACACACTAAGCACACACATCAGATATACCGACACGTTTGTCATCATCAAACCAAGATCCTAGATCGTTGCTTCCAACAATTTTAATGTCAACGAGAATATAGTTTAATTTTATCAATTAGAATTTAACTTGATATTCAATTAATCAACCTATTTGACCAGTTAACTTATTCCATTAAAATATTACACTTTGATTCCTTCGGTAAACATAGTCTTGCCCTAGTTTAGCATATGTTCAATATTAAATATAGGTAGAATGGCTTTTATCTATCTATATCCTCCCACTATTTTTACGATCATTTTAAGCCTTAACAATGAACCATTTAATCGAATTAAATTAATGGGTAAGAGATCCAATCATCCTGAGCCTAAATAACCTTGAGTGTAGTAGCTCAACAAGTCGCTTGACACTGCGATCGGAAGATGACTCTTCATCGATCATATCAGATATGACCCTCTTATTGGTTTTTACCCCTAGCCATTTGTTATCATGAGTGTGCTCAATCCAAATCGCAATGTCTAGTCTAGTCGGACCCTTATTTTCGTGTCTAGCCTGACTTGCCCCGACGCTCGGTGTATTCACGACACGTCGGTTTGGGTCAGATCTTAGACTACATCATATGTATTTAAGAAATTGGTTTCTTTAAGATTTCCATGTCATAGCTTGAGTGTAGCTCAACAACTGTAACACAGGTTCTATAGTTGCCAACCCCTAAAACAACGAGGGCTACGGCTAATCTTGAAAAAGATCATTAACGTATTTGACTTAGATGTAATCCAGGGTGTCATACAATCAAGATTCGCGTTATTGCGGTCCAGCGGAACACATCCAGGGAATGACTAAGCCAGGATCAATATCCTTTTGAGGGTGATCCAGCAGACTTAGCCAAGCACATTGACTGGATCATGGTCCATTGAATGAAGCTTGTCATTTTTATATGCGTGCCATAGACTAAAAGGGTTTTATTAACAACTAATTAATCCTATCAACTAGTTGAATCCTTAAATTCAAATTTTTTTAGGATTTGTTTAATAACTTTTATTAAATCCTTATCAACTATAAGGTTCATGTGCTATCCTAATCGTTATTAGGATTTTAATAAATTTATTAACATCGCTAAAAGCGAAGTCCTTTAATGAGAATTAATTATAACAATTAGAATTAAAAATTCATTAAAAGGATTACCCTAATAAGGAATTATGTCTTGGAGTGTTGTTAATGTTTTATTAAAACATAGCATGTCATTAGAATATTATCTCATAAATTTTAATGAGTTCTTTAATGGCTATCCTAAGAGGTTGTCTTGTGTTATCAAATAAGGGACAAGATGTCATAGCCAATAAAATAAAGTTGCACTAATTATTTTGAATAAAATAAAAGTGTACAACTATTTAGCAATTAAATAAACTAATGTTTATCAAATAAACAAGTTTAGCATGCATACTTAAATTTAACATTTAAATTTAAATTATGATTTAAAACATTTTATTTTATCTCATAAAAACTTGTTTTAAAAATCACAAAAATAGCATGCTCCTTAAAATATTTATCGCATAAAAAATTTAAACTTTTAAAATCAGTTTAAAACATCATTTTTAAAATTCCATGCTTAAAAATATTTTAAAATTCCATGCTCCTTAATATCTCATAAATTTAAAACATCATTTTTAAAATTCCATGCTTAAAAATTTATCACATAAAAATTTTAAACATCTACTATATTTTTTTTTAAAAAATTCCATGTTTAAAATTTTATCATATAAAATATTTAAACATCCAAAATCTTTTTAAACTTATCTCATAATTTAAAAAACATTTTCAAAAGGGCTTCTAAAATATTTTAAAAAATTATCTCATAGCTTTAAAACATTTTATAAGGCATCTAAAATATTTTAAAATCATCTCATAACTTTAAAACATTTTAAAAGTATTTCAAAAGGCATTTCAATGTTTAATAAAATCGCAGTGGTAGATCGTTACGCAAACCTAAGCTCTGATACCACTGTTGGGTTTTCTAGGACCCTTAGGGCACAAAAACTCTATTCCCGTCCTAAGTCGGACGGAACATAGACATAAAAATTGCAGCGGGAAGATTTGTTAATCTAATTAACATGTAGTTAAACAATTTAACTTAGCCCTAAGGTACAAGACCCTTATCCAAGATCTATGCCAACTTGGGATGGTTCTGACCATCCCAAGAAGGATCTAACCTATTGCGATTAAATTAAACTAATGCTTATAAAACAAATACCCAGAATCTCAACACTGGGGCAGGCGAGATGTTCCGCACCGTCTTCCGAGCCGCTCCCCGTCTCACGCCGATCCGCTCCTCGAACCGCTCCTCGAACCTCTCCGCATCCCTAGGCGATCAACCCTCGTGTTACCGAGCCAACCACGCATGGAAGAAAGTTTCACGCAAGTGAAACCTTCGCCAAGATTTCGGATCCGAATCCGAACTCCTTTGCGGCTTAACTGGAGTCCTCAGGAGTTAAGGCAGAAATATAGGGAGAGTAGAAATATTAATTTAAGCCTAGATCCGAGCGTGCTCCAACATTTACGAGAGCCGCTCAGATCTAGAGCTTGGGACGAGTTTGGAGGAAGGGGGAGGCCCCTATTTATTTAGGCGGCGGACTCTCCCCTTTTCTCCACAACCAATGTGGGACAATTATTTTGAGTTAATTAAAATCAAGTTAGTTTGCCTTTCACAAAGTGCAAACTTCCGTGAATTTTAACTCCCTCACCGTTGAGCTTCATGATTGATACAACCTATCAATACAAAAGGGTGTTCAACGGTGAACGCATAGGAAAAAACGGCGAGTCAATTTGAGTCCGTTTGACCCTCCAATTGATCATCCAAAGTTCAGCCCAAGACTAGATTTTCGACTAAAATCAGCCGTCAAATCTTTGCAGTAAACCTAGGGTTCTGCACCAAGCTATGGGGCCTAGGATGTGGGCCCCACTGCACAAAAAGGGCTGACTGGGCGTAAGTTGGGCATTTGGCGTCCGATTTGGACGCCGTTCGAACCTGGGTTTAGACCGGGACATTCCCGTCTTACCCGTGAACTTTTCCTTGCGTTTATTATATTAAATATGGTCTTAAACAATTTAAGACACATTTAATCTCTTTTGCATCATATGCAAATTAGTCCCTATCTAAGCTTACATTTATCATTTGCATCAAATACAAATGATCCGAGGACACATTCCTCTACAGATCCTGCAATCAAACCTGATTTGTGGGAGAACGACCCGTGAAATGACGTTCACTAAAAATCCCACAAATAACTACTCTTCCTTACGGTCATAACGACATATCACATCGCATAGTCCGGATCCAGGAAGAGGCCAAATAAAACATGCACACGAAAAGAGTCGTACGTGCAGAAAAACGAACAGTCGAAAAGCGGTCGTTACATTCTACCCACCTTAGAAATGATTCCGTCCTCGGAATCACTTATACTAATAATATTAATATCTATATACACTCATGCCTACAACTCTCATATCTACACATAATGATCTCTAATCCTATAACTCCAAACATCGTTTCTCAAATAATCCATTATAACTCGTCTCTCCACTGGCTAATGCTACAACTAGAATCACATCTAGCACAGACTATAGATCCACATTACAGTGTATAAATAAACAATCATCTCGTCCCCAATATATCATCCATCATATCAACTCATAAATTTATCCTCCATAATCAATGAACCATCAGACCACCTCTATCCTTACCCCTATTATCTAATCTCCTAATCATATTAAATCTGTAATCATTATTATCCATTCATCCCAATACGTCATGTTGGTTCCGATGTCTTCTCACGTCAACTTAATGATCAAGTCTTGATGCTTTAAATGCCCTACTCATTTCATGATCAATCTACATCATACTATACCTCCATAGCTACTCCTATCTACCACTCGTTCAAGTTTCAGGTCGATTAAGTACTCATCTCCCTGTGTATAATTTCGTTCATCCAGAGTCCCCATCGAGTCCGTTACACATTGGTATCATTACTAAGTCTTGGACACCTCATTCTTTTCATCCGAAAGAAATCAAATCTAATATCTTATTTATTCAAAATCAACTATTCCCCGATACAACATATCTCATCTCACTCTGAGCCTACCCACAAAAATAACACTATAACCAAAATAGCTAGTACCAACAACATCATAACAATAAAAAAATAACACTCGCGAAGTGGGAAAGAAAAGAAAGAAAGTTTAAGGCCTATGACATATTTTAAAACATTGGGAAAACGTGTGGAGTCGTGGTATTGGATGAGGGAAGATAGGTGGGTTGTGATCTTTGTGGGCTAATCCCAAAACATTAAAGGTTTGATTTGAAAGGAAACAAAAAGTTTTGAAACATATATAAGCATCCAAAATAAACTAAACTATAATATGAAAGACTAAAACTATGCAGTTACCTGCAATGACGCCATCCACTGCTGTCATGACATATGCTCCATGGACAACAACTCCTCTCTGGGTAGGGGCAGGCGCTCTACTCAACAGTGGTGCTGGTGCTCTGCCCTCCACATGGCGATACCTCGGACAATCTCTAGTGACGTGTGTGGCGGCTCCACACGCCAAACACAAACCTGGCATCTTATTGCAATCGTTCTGACGATGTCCCAGCTTGCCACAGAAAAGACATCGCTCTCTGGTCTGGCTCTGAACAGGTGCTCCTGGCCTCTTGAAATGCACTGACTGAACTGGTCCCACTATAGACCTAGCAGAAGGCCTATGCTGCTCCACCGGTCGCTTTCCTCCATCATCAGAAGGATCAGGTAGACGTGCCACGATCTCATGATTCCTGGCAGCATTCAGCACAGCTCCTATGGTCGAAAAGTCTGCTGAGGACATGGAAGCATGAATCTTTAGACGTAGCCCCTGAAGAAACCGATCAGCTCGGTTCTCTTCCTTCTTCACCATATGAGAGGCTAATCGACTGAGCATCTCGAACTCTGCCTCGTACTCATCAACCGTCATATTCCCCTG
This sequence comes from Scilla litardierei, assembly GCA_030789695.1. Classification (NCBI taxonomy): domain Eukaryota; kingdom Viridiplantae; phylum Streptophyta; class Magnoliopsida; order Asparagales; family Asparagaceae; genus Scilla; species Scilla litardierei. The sequence goes on from CM061140.1 coordinate 67,750,567, forward strand.
CCTCAGATTCACAAATCGGCTCAACAGCTCCCTCTTTGCAGCCTTGGGGAAATACTTCTCTTTGAACATTGACTTGGAAGTCTTCCACTCCACTGGCTTCTGCAGACGCCTCTTCTCAATACGCCACCAGTTCCTATCATTCTCAGCCAGCTGCATCTTGACTATCTTGACCTTGGTATCCTCAGGAATCTTCGTAGCTACCAGCTTCTCTTCTGTGCTCTGGATCCACTCATTAGCACACAACGGTCCTTCCTTCCCAG